>JBDJHY010222693.1:0-11177 GCA_039654485.1 Withania somnifera | reverse complement strand
TATGGACTACGGGGTTTGGTTCTCCTACTGGTGGTATAGTAGGTGCCATCATGATCCGAGAAATCGGGTCATGACAAAGCACCTTCATGCGGCTAATGAATTATGTTTTGAAGCTATTGATCAAAAAAGGTGTCGTCAGTTATTTTTACCATATAATAGTCTATAGCAAGTCAATTGAAAATCATGTAGACTACTTAAAGCTAGTCTTTGACATATTGGTGAAGTAAAAGCTCTATGTTAATATCAAGAAATGTTTATTCGAGGTAGAAACAGTTTTATTTCTTTGCTATGTGGTGAGTGATCAAAGAGTGGAAGTTCATGAAGAAAAGGTAGAAGCCATCAAGTCACGGACAACCCCAACTAATGCCTCTAAAGTTTGGAGTTTCCACGAGTTTGCTATCTTCTATTGATGATTATTGAAAGATTTTAGCTTAATCTCTTCTCTATTGACTGGTCTTATCAAAAAGTATGTTCCGTTTAATTGGGGAAGGGAAAAAGAAGAAGCAGTCTATACCCTGAAAGAAAAGTTGAGTTCATCTCCATTACTCCAACTCTCGAATTTTGATAAGGCCTTTAAAGATGAATGTGATGCATCTGAAGTAGATATTTGTGGAGTATTCAGTCAAGAGGGTAAGATGTTGGCTTACTTTAGGGAAAAATTTAAAGGTGCCTCATTGAATTACTCCATGTATGAAAACGAGTTGTACACACTTGTAAGAGTATTGGCACATTGGAAAAACTATTTGTGGCATAATGAATTTTTCATAAGGATGGATCAAGAGTCCTTAAAGAACTTAAAGAGGCAATCAAGTCTCAACAAAAGTCATGCCAAATGGGTGGAATTCATTAAAACCTTTCCCTATACTATTCATTACAAGAGTGAGAAAGAGAATATAGTGGTTGATGGCTTGTCAAGGAGATTCCTATTAGTGCATATGATGGCTTCCAAGATGTGAGGATTTGATATATTAAAGGAGGCCTATACTATGGACTCTGATTTACAAGGAATTATTGAAGAATTCAACCAAGGTCACCAACTTGATAGGGTCCAATTGATTGACGGTTTCCTATTCAAAGACGGGAGAGTATGTCTTCCAATGAGTTCATAGAGGGAAATGCTCATCAAAGAAGCATATTGTAGGGACATGATTATTGGGCACTCTTATTAGACATGACTCCTTTTGAAATATGCTATGGGCTTAATCCTTTGATTCCATTAACACTAACCCTTTATCAAGTGTTGTTGTGAGTTTAGATGCTCAAACAAGAGCCAAGGATATGGTAAGGGTACATGTCAAAGCTAAAGAAACCTTAAAAGAGCACCTCAAGGTAGCTCTTAAGCAAATTAAAAAAAGAAGGAAAGTGGTCTTTGAGCCCAACAATTGGGTATGGGTACATTTAAGAAAAGAAATATTTCCCAAGCACACAAAGGGAATTTGAGCCAAAGGGGTGATGGTACATTCAAGTTCCTCAAGAGAATCAATGAAAACGCCTATAAAATCAAATTGCCCGGTGAGTACAATTTCCATAATATTTTTAATGTTTATGACTTGTCTCCTTGTGTTATAGGTGATGATTAGGATGATTTGGATTTTGGGATGAATCCTATCGAATAAGGGGAGGATGATATGATTTCAAGGGACCACACAGACTCATGCCCTTTCACTCAAAGTTAAGTTCGAGATCTTCAACAACTTTAAGCATTATGCAAGCATAGAGAGATACGGGAAGCCATTGAAGGACCTAGAGTTGTGATTTATCATGTATGGAAGGCCAAGAAGGACATGACATCAAGTTAAGAATCACACACCCTATCCACCCAAGGATGGAAAGATCACCCATTTTGCTTCCCAAGGAAGGATGGCTTACCCACTTAGGTTTCTCTTGATAGGCTGCTTGCCTGCTTGATGGATGGCTCGCCCATTTCACCGTCTGCTCATGGAAGACTCACATACTTAGCCTTTTCCTGCTGGGAAGCTTTCCTTTTTGATGGACAGCTTGCCCATTTCACCGTCTGCTCAAGGAAGAATAGCCTTAATGGGCTGTCCACTTAGTTTCATCTTTCCAGCATCCATTTAGCCTTAAATGGATATGTTTTAAGTGTCCACTTAGGATATTAAGCATGTAATAAGCCTATAAATATTTAATGCACACTTAGAATCTTATTTTCTTAGTTTTGGATGATCATATACACTTTTTTATTTCATCATTAGAGTTCTAATAGCTTCCAAGCTTATAATTATTTAGTCTAGTGTTGAGTAGATTTGATGGATTAACTTTGATTTCTTGTTAGTTTTCATTATTTAAAAATAAATGAGTCTTCCACTTGTGGGTGAATCAATTGGTTTCCTTATTGATTGATAGAATTCTACATAGAATTTTTCTTCATTTATTTCATATTGTTGTTGAATTCAATCCATAACTTGCATCATATCATTAACAACTTTCAGAGCAAGCTATTAACCATTCTACTAAAAGCTGAAGCTGGTAATAGGGGCCAAAAACTTAACTCTTATTCTCACTTAGGCTTGACATACCCCATAATAGTAGTGGACCGTACCCAGACCGACCCCACACCATGCACCCACTAGGGATGCTACCACTCAGTCAAGAGTGACTAGGTCCGTCACACTGGGCCATATCATTACCTCCCCCTTAAGAAAGGCACATCCTTGTACCTGATTGCACATGAGTGGGAGTCGAACCTGGGTTAGATCTAATACCAACAACTCTCAGAGAAAGTTGTTAACCATTCTACTAAAAGATTAAGCTCGTAGTAGGGGACAACAACTTAACTCTTATTCACTCTTCGCCTTGACTTTCCCTACAACAATAGTGGATTTTACCAAGACGAACCTACACCATGTGACCACTAGAGATGCTACCACTTAGTGAATAGTGACTGGGTCCTTCACACTAGTCCATATCAAAAAGAGGCAATATTACTCAATAGATCAACAAGGCCACTGTAATGACCTGTAAGGTTATTTTTTTGTTTTCATGCTTTTTTTAATCCTAGAGCATTCTGGTAGCTGTCCCAAGTTATTTGAAACCTTCTAGGATGATAGTTCAGTACCCTAGAGGTTCAGTTGAATGTTATCTTATTTTTATTATTAGCTTGAAAGTAATCACTGACTTTAGTCAATATTTCTTTAAGATGAGCTCAAAATCGAATTCTGACAGTTCTATAGCTCTAAAACATGTACTTTAGTCTAGATGGACCCTTAGTTTAGGTCTAGGAGATTTTGGTGCAATTTTATCTCATTTGACGGGATAACAACTTGTAGTTGAAAGTGTGACTTCGGTCAAACTTTGACGATCATATCCTCGGATTCAAAATTTATTGGTTTCATCAGCTCTGGAATGCTGAATGTAGGTTAGGTGGGCCTTTATTTTGGTCCCCCATATTGAAATTTAAGATGGGGTCTAATTCAAAGTTCAAGTTGCCAGCTTTATTGTAAAAACTCGCGAAACTCGAGAGTTTTAGTTTTTAATTAGTATTTGAAAAATATGTAAATATTTTTCTTCTTTTCTTAAGTATTTAGAATATTGAAAAAATATTTATTTTATAAAAGTTCTATATTTTCATAGTATCTCAACAAAAATAGTATGTATAAATATAAAATTAATATTTTATAGGTTAAGTATTATAAAAAATAATTTTATAATAATTATGTATATTTTTAAAATTTATATTTATTTTATTACAGACCTATGCAATACCCGAATACTAATAAAACGAGATAAAGATAAAATAAATATTAAGAACTGTGAGGAAGATTCTCACAATCTCAAATGTCTCTTGGCTATATATATGTATATAGTACATTAAATTGCATGCATATTCTTTTATTAAAGCTTACTTTGTTACTATTATGAATATGTTGGGTGCCATGTATATATATAGATATGTAAATACACACACAACGAGCGCGTGCACACACACTACACACACACACACATATATATATATATATATATATATATAACTATTTAGAAGTAGAGGAGTATTAGTTATTTATATTAATTACCCATGTTGTTTGAAGGCTTCCCATAGAGATTTTTCTTAATTTGCTACATAAATTTTCCTTTTTAAAATTTTAATTTTGATAAATTTTGCACTTTTTATTCTCTTCGTTTTCGGGGCTTTTCGAGATGGATTCATATCCGAATTGTGCTCATTTTTGAGAAAAAGTTTCTAGTGTTGCTGGAAACCCCGTGGTAACTTTTTCTACTCGGTCTAATTAGCGGGTCCCACGGGCCCATTTTTGACTCAATTTTCAGCCTAGCTTTGAATTCGATATAGATTATATCATTAGAATCATATTGACATGTACATGTTTATTTTTCTAGTTTTAAGCCATTCAAAGCCATTAAGAGTTAAACGAGTTGGTTCTCGTGAGTTGCAGTTGTTTCTTCATTGTCACGACCCGATTTCGCGGATCATGATGACACATACTATACCTCCAGTAGGAGAACCAAACCTCGTAATCCATAGCTGAAGCAGAGGACTACAATATTTAATGCGGAAGAATATCAAGATATAAGGAATAATAAAGTTACAGAATTTAATTAAGAAGGAAATAACTACCCAAAACCCAGTATTAGTGTCAAATGAACCTCTAAGTATAGAATCATAAAAACTGAAGGGAGTATAGTATCCAAAACGTCTCTGAAATACAATGGAGATAAACAAAATATAAATTTGAAGAGAAACAGGATCAAGCCGGACACCAAGCTCCCCCTGAAACTCTAATCTGGAAAGAATCTGAACGGACAATGATTTGTGTGTCAAGAACGGAAACCTGTACTCGGATCTGCACAAGTGCAAATGTAGTAAAAGTGCAAGTTGCCGAAGCAACCCGTACTCAATAGGCTTCGAGGGCCCACTGAGCGAATAACAATAATAAATTCAACAAGAAATAAGCTCACAAAAGCAAATAGTACAAATACGGGAAACTAGCAACTCAAATATGAATCAAGTGTCACATAGATGGATATCGCTAGCTAATCACATAACAGGATCTCGGGTAATGAAAGAGAACGTACCCGGCATCCTTGCAACAACGTATATAAAATATAACATAATAAATGAGAATAAAAAAAGATAGGAGTAGGACATGATCGGTATACCGGTAACCTCAAGTGCAAGGATAAATAGCTGAATAAGAATGTAAGGCATTAATCCCACAAAACATGAAACAACAAGTAACCAATAAGGACAACTATGTAGAGATATAGATAATAAGGTAAAGTGGTTAAATGCTGACAAGTCTCCTATAAGGAAGAACAGCGTACATAGAGACATGCTCACCCATAGACCTCCCATCCGACCTATGAGCATACTGAAGAAAACAAGTGTAGAAAAATAACATACACATGATCATTATTAGAACCTCACATCCCACTTTCAGAACCACATGAATCACAATTGGCACATAGTGCCCCGCAATAGTGTTATCCCGCCGGCATCTAGTGCCTCATATTAGTGTTATCCTGCCAGCACATAGTACCTCGTATCAGTGTTATTCTACCAGCACATAGTGCCTCATATTAGTGTTATTCCACCGGTATATAGTGTCTCATATCAGTAATATCTGCTAGTCGTATTCGGCAAGTTAAGGCGTTCAATACGGATACATATGGTAGTATCACCTATGGTCTATAGTAATCAATATCATTATGTTTCTACAACCTCTAGTACCAATTGTGTCAAAAAGATGTACTCACTATTGTACAATGACGGTCTCAAGTCTCAGCATTGTACAAACTGCCAAAAGGAGTCGGTCTCAAGTCCCAACATTTATCAGTAAAAATATACTTTTCTCGGTGCCAGGGTGTGATGCCTGGACTAAAACAAGTGAGAACAGTGTTACTGGGTGCTCGATACAATGTCGAGACTAAAGCAATAAAAGATAATTACTTATATTATTATTAAAATATTCTCATTTCTTTCTACCATTATGGAACTTTATCATCAAATCATCTGCTAACCATCAGGGCTCATAAATCAGGAAGTGATACTACCCAGCCCCAATGCACTCTCATCGAAGCCTTAGTTTTGGCCTCTTGCGTCATGAATGCACAACATATGAATAGCATATATATATCAACATATAGTCATGAATTATCCACGGTATGCCTTGCACAGGTCTATCTAATCAAATACAAAGTCTTGGGCCCCATATAACTCGGGTGTCAAAATATCAATATCAATATGGAACGGGTGAAAGAACGGTATAGAGGTACTATATAACCTAGCTATCCAACCCAAGGATGCTATTTAGTATATTTATTAAAGTTATAAGCCCATAGATAGTCCTACGAAGCCTACCTGTTGTCCAACGATAAAGTTGTAATCTCACGAATATTCCTCTGACTAATATCAAATGATCTTCGAATGATCTGAAACTTGCGTTAATGAATTTTATATGTTAACATGAGAATAACGGTGTAATTTATAATGAATTTTGAACTAAGCCCAAAATCAAGCCTAAATCAAGCTTGTGGGGCCCGCTCACCAAAATTGAAAATAGATTTTACTAACGTTACAGGAACCTGTTCTCCAAAATTAAGCACAATTCAAGTGTGGGAAGGGCTTCAAAACATCCCATGAAGATTTGATCCTAAAGAGATAAAAGGTTCAATCTTAACTCTAGGATCAATATATATTCAAAATTTACAGATTATGGAAGGATTCCACCTAGTTCAACTTATGGTGCAATTAATGGTGAAAACTAAGGATTTCAAGAAATCAAAATGGAGAAGAAGACTTACCAATAGCGGGAAACAACGTAAGAAATCCTCAAAAACTGTTTCACAAATCTTGATGGAATTTCCCAGCAAGAATCGTATAAGAACAAGAGAAGAAATTGAGAAAAGGGTTGAAAAAAATTTGAAAAATCGAGTTTATTCTTTTTTTAATTGGCTGCGACAGGGCTCGTTCATGCTAATTATTTTTTTTACTAAGATCGTGCTCCCGAAGTGCGATCGGGCTTATTGCAGAAAATCTGCAACTGCAGAATTTTCAAACGAAGGCACAAAATTGAAACAGAGTCCAAATTTGACAAACCATATATGTTTTTTAGTGGAAAACATCGGACTCAGTGGAATCGACGAACATGACCTAGGAGGTCGTTTGAGTGAAATACACCCCCTACCGAGGCTAGAAAGTTTCCAACTTTCCACAAAATTACTCGAATCAAGCATGAACACCTTGGGAAGCATTCCCAAGGTCAACTTAGCCTATGTTCACCGCTCCGGAGCTGGTGGAAGCATCCGAATTCCGATATGATACTTCGAACATCAAATTACCACCCAAGCTCTTTTTAAGGCTATAAACTTAATTAAAATCCATAATTTCGTATAACTTTCAAACGAAAATTCCAAAACACAAAATTAAGGTCAATCTTGATTTGTTTGGTATTCTGGAGCTAACGGCACTGTCGGAATTAAATTCTGAGATCGTCTCGAAAGAAAGTTGACTTTGGTCAACGAGTACTTAGTTTTAGCCTCTAAAATAGGGAATTTTAGATATTTCTCAACTGAGTCATCAGGGATCCGAACTGTCGGTCCTAGAAAGTCATAAATGACTTGAAAAAACTATCAAAATGCTATAGAATACAAAATATCGCATAGTTATCATAAATGACCATGAGGGTTATTACACTCCCATTGATTATAGGACCCGATAGTAAAGTTTCAGTGTCCAATAGAACCAGTCTTAGACTGGGAAGGTAGTCCTCCAACTCCTAAGGGTTAATTTATCTCTTACGTTAAGGTCAGAAAAATGATTTCAAAAGCATATATTTACCACTTAGTGAGGGTCCAAGATTCTACATCCGAGACCCAAACTCTACAGTAAGTTTCTATAGTCTGTAATTATCCTAATGTGTTTCCTGATGATCTACCTAGAGTCGTTCAAGATAGGCTCAGATAGACTTTGGGATTGTTGTTCTTCCTGATATGAAACTCTCTCCATTCCTTCATATAAAATGGCCCCAGCTGAGTTGAAAGAACTGAAAGAAAAGTTGAAAGATCTATTAGTTAAAGGATTCATTAGGCCTAGTGTCTCTCCATGCAGTGCCCTGGACTTGATCATGCGTAAGAAAGATGGTTCCCTCCATGTGTGTATTAGACTATAGACTATAGACAGCTGAACAAAGTTACTATTAAAAATATGTACACTATTCCTAGAATTGACGATTTGTTTGACCAACTTCAAGGTGCTACATGTTTCTCTAAGAAAGGTCTGGTTACCATCAACTTAAGGTGAGAGAGTGTGATATCCCAAAGACTGCCTTCCGAACCAGATTCACTCATTATGAATTCCTTGTTATGTCTTTTGGTCTAAACAATTCTTCTGTATCCTTCATGGACCTTATGAACAGGGTATTCAAGAAGTACCTCGACCTATTTGTCATTGTAATTATGGATAATATTGTGGTATACTTCCATAGTAAAGATGATCATGCATACTATCTCATAATTGTTCTTTAGACCCTCCAAGATAGGCAACTGTATGCAAAATTTTTGAACTGTGAGTTTTGGTTGAAATATATAGCCTTTCTTGGTCATGTTGTATCGAGTGAGGGTATTCAAGTTAATGCTCAAAAGATTGAGGCAATCCAGAATTGGCCTAGACCAACGACCTTGTTGAACATTAAAAGTTTCTTGGGTTTGTGTGGGTACTATAGAAGATCTAAAGAAGGATTTTCATCTATTTCAGCCCCGCTGAATAGGCTACCTAGAAGACAGTGAAATTTCAGTGGTCTGAAGCTTGTGAGAAGATCTTTCAGGAGTTAAAGACTCGACTTACTTCAGCTCCGGTCTTGGCCCTTCCAGAGGGTACAGAAGGTTTTGTGGTATATTGTGATGCATCAAGGGTTGGTCTCAGATGTGTGTTGATACAGAATGGTAAGTTAGTTTCTTACACTTCTAGGCATCTTAAAACTCATGAGAATAACTACCCTACCCATAATCTTAAGATAGATGCTATGGTTTTTTCTTTATATATTTGGTGTCATTACCTTTATGGGTTGTATATTGATGTTTTCACAATCACAAAAGTTATAGTATGTGTTCACCTAGAAGGATCTAAATCTTCGACAAATAAAATGGCTTGAACTTCTCAAGGACTATTACTTAAGTGTGGTGTACCACATAGATAAAACTAATATGGTTGTTGATGCTCTTAGAAAGTTGTCCATTGGAAATGTTACTCATATAGAGAAAGATAAAAAGAAGCTTGCAAAGGAAGTGCATCAATTTACAGATTTGGGTGTTCAGTTGATTGATACGGATGATGGTGGTCTTGTAGTTTATATTTCTTTGGATTCTTCCTTAGTATTAGAGATGAAAAAAAACAAGCCAATGATTTAGTTCTAATAAAGCTCAAGGATGAAGTTCTTAGGAAACAGGTTGAGGCTTCCTCCCAATGGGGAGATGGCGCGTTTCCTTACCAAGGTCACCTTTATGTTCCATATGTTGATGGGCTAAAGTAAAGTATTTTATCTAAGACTCATAGCACCAGATACTAAATCCATCCAGGCTCCACCAAAATATACCGAGATTTAAGGGAAGTCTTTTGGTAGAATGATATGAAGAAGGACATTGCAAATTTTATGGTACAGTGTCCCAATTGTTAGCAGGTAAAGGTTGAACATAAAAGGCCTGGTGACAAGTCTCAAGATATTAGAATCCCCACTTGGAAGTGGGAGATGATAAATATAGCTTTTATCACAGGGTTGCCTTGCACTAGTCATCAACATGATTCGATATAGGTGATAGTTGATCGACTGACCAAGTCTTGCCACTTTCTACCTGTCAAATCTAATTATTCAACAGAGGATTATTCCTTGTTATATTTCTAAGAGATAATTTGACTTCACAGGATCCCATTGTCCATTATTTTAGACAGAGGCACACAGTTTACATCTCAGTTCTTGAGATCTTTTCAGAAAGGTATGGGTAACAAGGTTAACCTTAGTGAGGGTTTCCATCCTCAGACCAACGATCAAGCTGAGCGTACGATTCAAACGCTTGAGGATATGTTGAGATCCTGTGCTATTGACTTTAAAGATAATTAGGATGAACAATTTTCTCTTATTGAATTCACCTATAATAGTAGTTGGCCCTATTTGAGGCACTATATGGGAGAAGGTGTAGGTCTCCTATTGGTTGGTTTGAGCTAGGTGAGGCTACTTTGATAGGCCTGGACTTAGTTCATCAAGCTACTGTCACGACCTAATTTTGCGGATCATGATGACACCTACTATACCACCAGTAGGAGAACCAAACATCGTAGTCCGTAGCCAAAGTGGAGGACTACTACATTTAATGCGGAAGAATATCAAAAGTAATATGAAAATAATAAAAGTTGCGATTAATTAAGAAAAGAATAACTACCCAAAATCCGGTATCAGCGTCAAACGAACCACTAAGTACAGAATCATAAAATTAAAATGAATATAGTATAAAGTATCTCCGAAATACAATGTAGATCAACAAAACATAGTCTGAAGAGAAGCAGGATCAAGCTGAACACCAAGCTCACCCTGAATCTCTGAGGTGAATGTAATCGATCTGTGTATCAAGAATGGGAACCTGTACTCGGATCTGCACAAGTGCAAGTGTAGTATGAGTACAAGTCGCCTAAGCAACCCTTATTCAGTAGGCTTCGAGGGCTCACTTAGCACATAACAATAATAAATGCAGTAACTAATAGAGTACAAGAAAAAGGGGGTCACAGAAGCAAATAGGACAATACAGGAAACTAGCAAATCAAATACAAACAAGTGTCACATAGACAAATAGTGCTAGCTATTTACATAGCAGGATCACAAGTAATAGAATAGAACTTACCCGGCATCCTCGTAGCAATATATATGAAATATAACTCAATGGATAATGGAATCAAGAAAGATAAGGAGTAGAACATGGTCGGTATACCGGTAACCTCAAGCGAAAGAATAATTGAACGAACAGAAATGGTAAGCACTAAACCCACATAACATGAAGCAGCAAGTAACCAAAAATAACCGATAAAAAATAATATGAACGATAAAATAAGCAATTAAACATTGACAAGTCCCCCATAAGGAGGCGCAACATACAAACAAACATACTCACCCATATGCCCCCCAATCTGACCTATGAGCACACTGAAGAAAACAAGT
>JBDJHY010222682.1:0-11177 GCA_039654485.1 Withania somnifera | reverse complement strand
AGGTTGACCAATATAGAAGTGTTGAAGACCCATGGAGTAGCCTTTACCACCTATCAGATGCATGGTGTGGCGAAGCAGTGGTGGTAGGAATTCTTGGTATGCAGACCCATAGGATCATCGCAACCAACTTGGGTTAAGTTTTATGAGGTATTTATGAAGAAGTTTGTTTCCAAGGCCAAGAGATAGCGCCTCAGAGAGGAGTTCCAGAAATTAGAGTAGGGATCTATGTCGGTGGCCGAGTATGAGGACAAATTCCATCAGCTATCAGTAAATAGGGTAGAGTTTATGCTTAGAGAGGCAGAGAGAGTTCACAGATTTGCTCATGGGCTGAGAGATAGGCTCTACAAGGCGGAGGCCTTATTGGTTTTTGATGGTTGTCCATTCCAAGCCATAGATGATCATTCTAGCTCTATGGAAGCCCTCTATCGTGAGTCGTGTTAGCACAATGAGAAGAGGCAACGATATAGGGGAGGTTATAGTGGGTCCTATTTAAGGGGACACAGTCAGTTTTATCAGCCACAGGGCCAGGCTAGCAGGCCGGTGTAGGCATCATTACAGGTATCATCTCCAGGTCCTATACAGCCTTATAGAGGAGCTAGTTCATCACAGTAGAGTAGACATACGGGTTCTAGTAGAGGAGTCCAACAGGGTGGGCCATCTGGGCCATGTTTTGAGTGTGGCCTTGTAGGCTGTTATGCTAGAGTCTGTCCTCAGAAGGGGGCTATTCAGAATGCCCCAGTAGCTCCATAACCAGTGAGAGCAGTGCCTCCACTAGCTAAAGATGGTCACATGGTGGTCAAAGGGGTGGTGGAAACCGTGGTAGGGCCCGTGGTCGTGGTGGTGGTAGATATGGCGGTGATCGCCAACTTTATGCTATACTTGCTTGACCAGAGGTTGAGGAATTTGATACTATTATTACATGTGTGATTTCTGTGTGTTCTATACCTGCGTCATCTTTATTTGACCCTGGGTCTACAAGTTCTTATATATCATCTTATTTTCACCCAATTTGGGGTTACCCAGTGATTTGATATCTGTGTCTATGCATGTTGTTACCCCAGTAGGGGATTCTTTAGTAGTGGATCAGGTAATCCAATCTTGTTTGATTTCTTTTAGTGGATTAGACACATGGACTGATTTGATGTTGCTAGATATAGTGGATTTTGATATCATTCTGGGTATGGATTGGTTATCTCCACATTGTGTAGTTTTGGATTGTTATGCCAAGGTTGTCACCTTAGCATTACCAGGTTTATCTCAGGTGGTATGACAGGGCTTCAGTAGCCATGCACCAATAGGTTTTATTTCATGCCTACAGGCTAGAAGACTAGTAGGGAGGGGGTATTTGACATATTTAGCCTATGTTCATGATATATAGGTTGCTACCCCTACTCTTGAGTTCGTCCCTATTGTATTTGAGCTTATTAATGTATTTTCGATCGACCTACCAGACCTACCACCAGAGCGTGATGTTGATTTTTCCATTGACTTAGAGTTGGGCACTAAGCCCATTTTTATTGCTCCTTATCATATGGCTCCTGCGGAGTTAAGAGAGTTGAAGATTTAGCTTCAGGATCTATTAGATAAAGGTTTTATTTGTTCTAGTGTGTCACCTTGGGGTGCACCAATTCTATTTGTGAAAAAGAAAGATGGTATGATGAGAATGTGTATTGACTACCGGCAGTTGAATAAAGTTACTGTGTGAAATAAATAACCTATGCCGAGGATTGATAACCTATGTGATTAGCTTCAGGGAGAAACAGTGTTTTCTAAAATTGATTTGAGGTCTGGTTATCATCAGTTGCATATTCACATAGAGGATATTCCTAAGACAATTTTTAGGACCCGGTAAGATCAATGTGAATTTTTGGTTATGTCCTTTGGATTAACTAATGCCCCAGCAACGTTTATGGATTTGATGCATAGGGTGCTTAAGCCATAATTGGACTCTTTTGTAATTTTATTTATAGATGATATATTGGTGTATTCGCAGAATTAGTCAGATCATGAGCAGCACTTGAGATTGATTCTCCAGACACTGAGAGAGCATAAGTTGTATGCTAAGTTCTTAAAGTGTGAGTTTTGGTTAGAATCCATTGTATTTTAGGGGCATATAGTGTCCAAGGTTGGAATCAAGGTTAATCCAATGAAGATTCAGGCTGTACGTGATTGGCCAAGATCGACTACTATTTTTGAGAATCACAGTTTTGTTGGTTTGGCCTGATACTATCGGCGTTTTGTCGAGGGGTTCTTTTCCATTGCTGAACCTTTGAACAAGTTGATAAGGAAGGATGTTTCCTTTCAATAGTCTGAGGATTATGAGTTAAGCTTTCTTAATCTTAAAGACTTATTGACTTTAGTGCTAGTTTTGACACTGCCAGTAGAGGGTCAGGGATTCTTTGTGTATTGTGATGCTTCTGGTGTCGATTTGGGATGTGTTTTAATGCAGTAGAGCCGAGTTATTCCATATGCTTTAAGGAAGCTAAAGGAGCATGAGCGTAACTACCCCACTCATGACTTACAGTTGGCAGCGGTAGTATTTGCGCTTAAGATTTGGAGGCATTATCTGTATAGGGTTCAGTGTGAGATCTTTATTGACCACTGGAGTCTTCAGTATATTATGAATCAAAAAGAGTTGAATTCCTAGTAGAAAAGGTGGATCGAGTTACTGAAAGACTATGACATTTCTATCCTATATCATTGGGGCAAGGCAAACATAGTGGCAGATGCCTTGAGTCAGAGACGGCCAGTATGCATAGCCTAGTAGCCTTGTTAGTTTCTGAGAAGTCATCGGTAGCAGAGGTTTAGTAGTTGGCTAACCAGTTGCTTAGGCTTGATCTGTCAGACCCCGGACGTATATTGGCTTGTGTTGAGGCTAAATCTTCCTTGATAGATCAGATTCGAAAGCGGCGGGCAGAGCTTCTATTGACTCAGATGGTACGCTTTGATATGATGGTCGCATATGTGTACCTCAGGTTGGTGATTTGAGGAAGTTGATCTTGTGTGAGGCTTACAGTTCTAGGTATTCTATTCATCCTGGTGCAGCCAAGATGTATCATGACCTAAGAAAGTTGTATTGGTGGAATGGGATGAAGAAAGACATTTTTGAGTATGTTTCTAAGTGTTTAAACTGTCAACAGGTTAAGTATGAGCATCGAAGACCAGGTGGTTTTATGCAAAGACTTCTTATCCTAGCTTGGAAATGGAAGCGGGTGACTATGGATTTTGTTTCTGGGTTGCCACGTACTAGCAGAGGTTTTGATACGGTTTGGGTAATTATAGACTGACTGACCAAGTCAGCGCACTTCATTCCTACTCATTTCTCTTATAACACTGAGCGTTTGGCTCAAATCTACATGCGTGAGATGGTTAGATTGCATGGTGTTCCTATTTCTATCATTTCTGATAGAGGCACCCAGTTTACTTTGCAGTTTTGGAAGTTTGTTCAGTGAGATTTGGGTACTGAGGTGCATCTGAGCATAGCTTTTCATCCATATATGGATGGACAGTCTAAGCGGACTATCCAAGTGTTAGAAGATATGTTGAGATCTTGTGTGATAGATTTTAGACGTGCTTGGGATCAGCACCTACCCTTAGCTGAATTCGCTTATAATAATAATTACCACTCCAGCATTGAGATGACGCGATTTGAGGCATTGTAAGGTGGGTGTTATAGATCACCGATTGGTTGGTTTGATGGTTTTGAGGCCAGAGTCCAGTCTACAAACTTGTTGTGTGATTCTTTAGATTAGGTTCAATTGATTCAGGATAGGATGAGAGTAGCATAAAGTAGACAAAAGAGCTATGCTGACCATAGGCTTCGTGCCTTGGAGTTTGGAGTTGGTGATAAGGTGTTCTTGAAAATATCACCTATGCGTGGTGTGATGAGGTTTGGTCGACTTGGAAAGCTTAGTCCTAGGTATATTACGCCATATGATATATTTGAGAGGGTTGGTGATGCTGCCTATAGGTTGGCACTACCTTCTATGTTATCAGTTGTGTATCCGATATTCCATGTTTCTATGTTGCGGCGGTATATGCCCGATAATTCACATGTTATCCATGAGGATTTAGTACAGTTAGGTGAGAATCTATCCTTTGTGGAGGAACTAGTGAAGATTTTGGCTAAGGAAGTGATAAAGTTAAGATCCAGGGAGATTTTGGTGGTTAAGGTGCAGTGGAGTAACCATTCGATCGAGGAAGCTATGTGGGAGATCGAGAGTGAGATGCAAAAGCAATATCCACAGCTATTTGAGGTATCAAGTACATCCTTTTCCCATATATTCCTTGCTTTTAGTTGACTTTCAGGGATGAAGTCCTTTTAGTCGTGGATGTTGTAATGACCCTCATGGTCATTTATGATAAATATGCAGTGTTTTGCATTCTAGAGTGTTTTGGTAGTTGCCTCAAGTCATTTATGACTTACTGGGACCAATATTTGAATCCCTGGCGACTCAGTCGAGAAATATCTCAAAATCCCTGTTTTGGAGCCTAAAACTAAGAACTCGTTGACCAAAGTCAACTTTCCTTCAAAATGATCTCGAAATTTAATTTCAACAGTTCCGTTAGCCCCGGATACCAAGAAAAGTCAAGATTTACCTTAAGTTTGTGTTTGGAGGTTTCGTTTACAAGTTATACAAAATTGTGGAATTTAATAAGTTTGAAGCCTAAAGTGGAGTTTGAGTGGTATTTTGATATTCAGAGTGTCGGAATCGAAATTTTGATGCTTCCAGCAGCTCCGGAATGATGATTTTAGTCTAGGGGAGGTGTTGGTATAATTGTCGGACTTATCTCTGCCAATTCGGGGTGTTGGTAAAAAAATACAATAGGCCCTTTTGGTTTGAGGGGTTATTTTGAGTAAACAACCTCGTATTTAAATTTCGTTGATTCCATTGAGTCTGGAATGTTGTTTCCATGTTGTTTACATATTTTATTTGTCAAAGTTGGACCCCGTTTGATCCTCGAATCCCCGAAGGAAAATTCTAAAACATGCAGAATTTGACCTGCAACTAGTGCAAGTCAACGTCCTCTACGCAATTGCGGGACTCTTGTACAGGATTTTGATGACTAGTAAACTCAAGCCTACATGATATCGGACTAATCCACGCAATCGCGATGAAGCAAAAAGTGCTATATGAGATCGCGGACAACCTCACGCAATCGCGAAGGCCTAATTTCCCTATGTCTAAGCGAGCACGGTAAATAGCCATGCGATCGCGATGTGTTAGATGACTGGAAATTATTAAAAGTCCTAGCCGTAACTATTTTCTTTTTTTACTCAACCAAAAACTCATTCACTCTCCGTTTCAAAGAAAAAAACCCTTCTCAAACACCATTCCAAGGCCAAGGAAGTTATTATCAACATTCTTCAATGATTTCTACACGAAAGTAGGTGAGTTTTCCTTCTCTTCTTCCTCCTTATTTTCATAGTTTCCTCCATTAATGGATAAAATCATGAAATTTAAAAAACCATCCGATAACTCGATTATTCTTGTATAATTCTTCGTCAATTAAATTTACATTGCTCTTAGGATCATTAATTCATCACAATTTCAACGTTTTAATTGTAATGATTGAAACTTTAAACCCTTTTAGTCTGAATCTATCTGGGCTGATTTGAAGACTTTTCCACATTCACATTATGCTCAAACTTGGAGCATGGGTTCCTGGAAGCATTGGGAACCTCATGGTGAAATTTGTTTGCGGTTTCGGCAAGCGGTCCCGCAAGCCCATTTTAGGCCCGATTTTGGGCCCAGTTCAGAATATAGCATAAAAAGCACCATTGGAATTGTATGAATATAGAGAATTCATTCGCTCAAGTTTGGGATAGTTAGGAGCGCGTTTGATATCAGTCGGAGTACGATTTGTGGAATTGGAAAGCTTTGTCGTCAGACGACAGGTAGGCTCCGTGGGGCTATCTCTAGGTTTATACCTTTAATAATTGTACTAAATAGCATCTTTGGGTTGTGTAGCAACCCAGTACCATTCTTTTATCCATTCCATAGTGACACTGATATGTTGGCACCCGAGTGATATTGGGTCGAGACTTAGTATGTGATTAAGATACCTGTGTAGAGCATAGGATATGGATATCTCATGATTATATATGTTTTTGTACTTATGTGTTAGTGATATACACTGCATTCATGACACAGAGTGACCGAGATTGAGGCTCCGATGAGAGTGCATTGGGCTGGGTAGTATAACCTTCTGATCTTCTAATTATGAGCCTTGATGGCTAGCAGATAAATGGATGATAAAGATCCATAGCGGATGATTTGATGATAGAATTTCGTGGCAGTATAAAGATCTAAATGAGGACACAATAATAATATATAAGTAATTGGCTTTTACTAGTTTAGTCTCGACAGAGTATTCAGCACCCAGTAATACTGTGTTTATTTGTTTTAGTCTAGGATTCACCTCCTAGCACCGGGACTTACATATATATCTATTTATACTAATAAATTCTGGAACTTAAGACTTACGGCAGTGAGTATAACTTTTTGACACACATGGTACTAGTGGTTGTAGAGACATGATGATAATGATTATGATAACCATAGGTGATACTACCATACATACATATACTTCGGTGTTAAACGCCTTGATTGCTGAGTACGACAGCAGATATTACCGATATGATATGATTATTATGACGCACTGTGTACTAATGGGATAATACTGATATGAGGCACTAGATGCTGGCAGGATAATACTATTGCAAGGCACGAGGTGCCAATTATGATTCATTGTGGTTTGAAAGTGGGATGTGAGGTTCCATGAAGATCATGTATTTGTTACTTTTCTGCACTTGTTTTCTTCAGTGTACCCCTAGTAGTTTGGTGATGCCTATGGGTGAGTATGTCTATGGTGTATGTTGTGCTTCCTTATGAGGGACTTGTCAGCATTTAAATTATTTTACTTTATTATTCGTATCGCTGCATGGTTGTCCTTATCGGTTATTTGTTGTTGCATGATATGTGGATTAGAGCTTTATACTCTTATTTAGTTATTCATCCTTTCACTTGAGGTTAACGGTTGTGTATATTTTCACATATGTTGTTGCAATGATGCCGGGTACGTTCTTCTTCATTACCTGTGATCCTGTTATGTGATTAGCTAGCACTATCAATCTATATGACACTTGTTTCATACTTGAGTTGCTAGTTCCTGTATTGTACTATTGTTTTTGTGACCTTTTTTCTTGTACTCCATTATTTACTACATTTATTATTGTTATGCGATTAGTGGGCCCTCAAAGCCTACTGAGTATGGGTTTGTCGGCGACTTGTACTCATACTACACTTTCACTTGTGCAGATCTGAGTACAGGTTCTCGTTCGTGATACACAGACCGCTGTTTATTTGGATTCTATTCACATCGGAGATGCAAGGTGAGCTTGGCGTCCAGCTTGATCCTGCCTCTCTTTAGACTTATGTTTTATTAATCTCCATTGTATTTCGGAGACATGTTGATACTATATTTATTTCAATTTTCATCATTCTGTACTTAGTGGTTCGTTTGACATTGATATCGAATTTTGGGTGGTTTCTTTCTTAATTAATTCTGCAAACTTTAATACTTTCATATGGCTTTTGATATTCTTCCACATTTAATGTAGTAGTCCTCTGCTTCGGCTTCGAACTATGGGGTTTGGTTCTCCTACTGGTGGTATAGTAGGTGCCATCATGATTCGTGAAATCGGGTGGTGACAGCTACCCATACTAACCGTCTTTCGGCTTAAGGCATCTGCCACTACGTTTACCTTGCTCGAATGATATAGGATAGAAATGTCATAGTATTTTAGTAGCTCAATGCACCTTCGTTGTCTGGAATTTAATCCCTCTAACTCATAATGTACTGAAGACTATGGTGGTTAGTAAATATCTCACACTGGACCCCATACAAATAATGTCTCCAAATCTTAAGCGTAAACACTACCGCTGCAAACTCTAAATCATGAGTAGGGTAGTTACGCTCATGCACCTTCTGCTTCCTCAAATCATAAGCAATAACTCAGTCCTGTTGCATCAGAACACAACCCAAACCAACGCCTGAAAAATCACAATACATGGAGAATCCTTGACCCTCTATTAGCAAGGTCAAAACTGGCGTTGAAGTCAACAAGTCCTTGAGCTTCGAAAAGCTCAACTAACAAACTTTAAACCACTAAAAGGCAATATCTTTCCTTGTTAATTCGGTCAAATGCGTTGTAATCAATGAGAACCATTCAAAAAAACACCGGTAATATCCAGTCAAATCCACAAAACTGTGAATCTCAGAAACAGAAGTTGGTCTTGGCCAATCATGTACTGCCTGAATCTTTGTTGGATCAACATTAATTCCATCTTTGGACATTACATGTCCCAAAAATGCAACGGACTCCAACCAAAACTCACACTTTGAGAAGTTGGCAAAAACCTTGTGTTCCCTCAATGTTTGGAGAATCAATCTCAAGTGTTGCTCGTGATTGAACTTACACTGCAAATACACAAAGATATCATCAATAAATGGAATCACAATGAGTCAAGGTAGGGCTTAAACACCCTATATATCAAGACCATAAAAGATGTCGAAGCATTGGTCAGCCCATAGGACATAACCAGAAACTCATAATTACCATAACGAGTCCTAAAAGATGTCTTAGGTATATCCTCTGTCCGAATCCACAAATGATGGTAAGCAGACCTCAAATCAATTTTAGAGAACACTACTACTCCCTGAAGCTAATTGAACAAGTTAATAATTCTCAGTATAGGATATCTATTGTTCATAATAACTTTGTTCAAGTGCCGATAATCAATACACACTCTTATTGTACCATCTTTCATCTTTACAAATCAAACTAGCACACCCCAAGGTAACACACTGGAATGAACAAAACCTTTATCTACAAAATCCTAGAGATGAACCTTCATCTTCCTTAACTCTGCAGGAGCCATACGATAAGGACCAACCAAAATGGGATTAGTGCTAGGCTCTAAATACAATGGTAAAATCAATATCCCTCTCTAGTGGTCGTCTTGGTAGGTTGGTTGAGAATACATCAATGAAATAAGAAACAAAGGGAACAGACTCAAGAATAGAAGTTTCAGCCTAAATATTACGAACATATGATAAGTATGCCAAACTCCCTCTCCCTGCTAACCTCCTAGACTGAAGGCAAAAAATAAATCCTATCGGTGCACGGCTACTAAAACCCTACCACACAACTAAAGACAAACCAGGTTCTGCTAAGGTGAAGGTCTTAGTAAAACAATACAAAACCACACAATGAGGAACAACCAATCCATACCCAAAATAATATCAAAGTCCACCATATCTAACAACATTAAGTCAGCCCAAGTGTCTAGACCGTCAATAGAATTCAAACACAATCGGATCACCCAATCCACTACTAGAGAATCCCCTATGGGGGTACCAACACACATAAATATAGATAGCACATGACTAGGAAATCCCAAACTGGGTGCGAAATAGGACGACACATATGAACAAGTAGATCCATGGTCAAATAATGTTAACTCGGGTATGGAACACAGAGAAATCAAACCTGTAATCACAGCATCCTAGGCTATAGCCTCAGGTCATGCAGGAATGGCATATAACTGGTGATCACCTCTATAACAACCACCAATACGACCATCACCCCTACCACACAGGCCATTACCTTTATAACCACCCTCTGCCCCACCTCTAGCCAACAGAGGTACTGATCTCAATGACTGTGTAGACTGAGGAATAGGCTGAATAATTCCCTTCCACGAACAATCTATAGCATAATGGCCCACAAGGCCATACTTATAATATAGACCAGAGGGCCTATTTTATCAGGATCCTCTACTAGAACCCATTTGACTGCCCTGATATGACGATCCGAACCCTCGTGAATACTGTGCAAAATATGGAGATAAAACCTGTAATGACGCCTACATAGGCCTTCTAAATTGGCCCTGTGCCCTATGAAACTGACTGTCGCCCCCAGAATGGGACCCACTATAACCTTCTTGATGTCATTGCCTCTTCTCATTGCGCTAACGCAACTCACATTAGAGGGCTTCCATTGAGTTTGCATGATCAACCACTACTTAGAATGAACGACCGTCCAAAATCAACAATGCTATCACCTCGCAGAGCCTATCTCTCAACCCATATGCGAACCGACAGACTCTCTCTGCCTCCGTAGGCATAAACTCAACCCCATACTCTGAGAGTTGATGAAATCTGGCCTTATACTCAACAACAGACATAGACCCCTACTCAAGTTTTCTAAACTCCTCTCTCAGGCGCTCTCGCTCTACTTTAGATACAAACTTCTTCATGATCACCTCATAAAACTCAACCCAAGTCGACTGGGATGAATATGTGGGTTTACAAACCATGAACGCTCTCCATCACTGTTTAGCCACACCACACATCTAGTATGTTGTAAAGGATACACCTTGGGTCTGCAATACACCCATTTTAGTCAGTCTCTCTTCACACTCAATAATGAACTCATGGGCATCCACCCCTGGAACTCCAGTGAATCTGGGGGGATGTAACCTCAAGAATCTGGTCAGAAGCTTCTACTCCGAGTATGACATAGTTGGTTTCTGTTCAGAAGAAGGAGTAATGGTTGGCACTGGTATGACCTAAACAGATGTAGAAATCTATGCTAGAATAATTGGTGAAACTGGCTGCGTTGTAGGGAGTACAGCTGTAGGATGTGATACTCGAACTAGTTGTTGGGCCCCTTCGATAGGAGGACCATCATAAGAACTGAGTAGCTTCTATAATATGCTACAAATATCAGGAGATGGCGGTGCAGCAGGTGTTGGAATAGGTGCTGCTATAGACATTACAGTTAGTGCTGCAACAGGCGCTACAAGAATTAGTGGAACCTTTGAAGTAGTGGTAGGAGCAGGCACTTCTGCAGGTGCTCTAGATGTCTTCCTGGATGCCGATGAACGTATACGAGGAATCTGTGAAAAAGTGATAACAATAAGTGAGAATTTTCAAGAAATCATCAACGATGTACGCACTATATAGGATTCAAAAGACAGAGTTATTTTCCTAAATGTCACTATAGACTTCCAAAGATGAGCAACGGATGTATCCGCACCAATCCATAGGACTCTACTAGACATTGGTTCTGTACACTGACACCGATAAACCTAGCCTCTGATACCAAA
>JBDJHY010222671.1:0-11178 GCA_039654485.1 Withania somnifera | reverse complement strand
AATTAATAATTAACGCCAAACAATATTATAACAATGCATAAAAGGGCAACAGAAACACATATTCTCACGAAGTAGAGGAGAAAAATATACGATGCATTGATATATGTGAGATACAATATTTATAGGATTTAATATATATAATTAAGCTCAATATCATAACATTACGGTAAGGAGTCTCGGATATTTGCATGTATATCATTGTTTATCTCACATTATGGTAATGTCGGTGCAGTCCTCAGCACTTACCTTAATATAATCAACACTCACACATTGTAGTAATATCGGTACGGTCCTTGAACTTACTTTTAATCATCAAAATTTGTATATCATAACAATTCCATTATGAACCTTGACCCTTTCTTTCACATCAACATCAGTTATATATTTTAGTAATGATGGTATAGTCCTCGACCCTTACTTTCATATCATCAATATTTACCCAATATAGCAATGTCAGTATGGTCCTTTGACCTTGCTTTTATATTATAAACATTTATATAGCCAATACAATGCCAAGATACAATAAAAAAAATAGGATTTAGATATTAGGATAACATGGCATGACGAAGGTAAATACACCAGCAAACCTCACACGGGCAATTAATCAAATACAATATCATAAGAATTCAACCAAGGCCTATCATGGGTACAATCTCAAGTGAGAAAAAAATACGATATAAGATAACATCTCATGGACACCACAAGACTATATCTATCCTACTCAACTAAAGATAATAAAGTAATCACATATTAACCCATTTTTATTCCTTGTTTTTTAACCTCACATGCTTGTTTATAGTACCTGGGTGAATCATTAGTCACAACACCATATGAACACCCCCAAATCATCCTCATTACTCCTGATTAAAAGTAACAATACTCAACAAATATTCTACATAGCTTTGTAATAAGGACAAGCCTCTACTTGCCTTAAGTGAAAAACTCAATCAAATTGGAGCGTTTAATTCATGGTGAGTACTCATTTATGAAATAGCTAATCAAATATGATCTATCCATAAAAAATATGAACTTTTATACCCATATCTATATTTGTAAAATCGGGTCCAAAATCGACCCCAAACAGCAAAAAAGTGAGGGTCAAAGGATTTTTAGAAACTTATATTAAAAATCGAGCTTCCCATGTTGCAAGGATCCTAAATATGAAATTTCATCAAAATCATAGTAGTAATTGACCCTTAAAACTCATTTTTTTTCTAAAATTATTTTTTTTTTGCAAAATTCCCAATTTTTATACCTTGTAATCACCAATTTTACAAGTTAAAAACAAGGAATTATTAGCCGGTAATCAAAGTATCAATATTTTAGTAACTTATCCAAGTGATTCAGCTAAAGAATACTACCTTTAAGAATACCCTAAACAAGCTCGCAAAGTAAAAAATGGTGAAAAATGGGGAATGAGCTCGTGATTTGGGTTTTTATTCCCAGGTCACTGTCTCAGATGAGTCTATGCAATCATGGCATTACATAACGTGATCGCGATGAAATAAATGGTTGGTTTACTATTTAATGTACGTAAAGGCAATAAAGAATAACGTGAATGCTCAGGAAGTCAGTGCTAGGCGATCGCGACTAATAGGTCACGCGGTCGCAATGCTATCCCAGCTTGTAATGACCCTTTCGGTTATTTTCTTAACTTTACCTTTTCTTACAGTCTAGAGCATTCCTGCAGTGTCCCTAAGTCTTTTATGACTTATAAGAACTAGTAGTTCAGTTCCTAGGACGTTCGTTTGGTCGTTATGTCTGCTTCCCTTTTTCTATGCTTTTAATGTTTATTCTGCAAAAACAGACTTGGAATCAAATTCTAATAGTTTCATTAGCTCCAAAACATAGATTTTGGTCTAGATAGACTCTTGGTTTGAGTCCGGGTGCTTTGGTTTTATGTTTGTGCAACATTACATGTTTTATGTGCCTTATGGTTCATAAGTAGAGTTTTGATGGTCATTTTGTGACCGGAGCCTCGAATAGAGAATACAACTATTTCATAATCTCTGAAATGTTGAGTTTGGGTTAGGTGATTTGTTCGTTCAACTTCGAGCCAAGCAGACTCATTTGAGTACCTGGTTGGAAAGTTAGTTATTTTGACATACAGTTAACTTTAGTAAAATTTTTGTTGAAATGACCTCGGATCTAAATTTCGTTGGCCTTTTAAGTTAAGAATGTCATTTATATGCATGTAACATATTTGGTTTATGTTCATATGATTTCGATTGTATTTTGAGCATCATTCGTAGTTTTTGCATAATATCTCTTTTTGTTGTCAGTTGGTGCAATGATCAAATGGCCTCGCGATCGCAGGCCGGTTCGTTTTGATTGTGGATGGTCCTTTTGTCCTATGATTTGAGTCTGTAATCAGTTTGTCACGATTGTGGATTATTTACTAAACTGCTGACCCAACATCCTTCATCGCAATCAAGGTCCCCGTCTCGCGATCTTAATGGTCCCTTAAATTTGTGCTTCCCAATTGCGATGCATAGTGTTGCGATCGTAAATAGTAATTTCCTATCCATATAAATTTTCAAAACTGTGAACTTTCAAGCCATTTTCTCTTCCCTTTTCATACAAAACACCATTTTTGGGCATAAAAGATCCTTGAGTCTTTGCATGAGTAATTGAGTGATGTTGGAAACTTGACTTCTTCAATTCTGCATCTATTATTGGTACGTTTCCACTTTAATTTCTTTAAATTTCACCCAAAAGTTTCCAAATTTCTCAAGATTGATTCTTCTCTGTAATCCATTGTTCAAACTTATTTCTTACTCGTCTTAGCTCCATTTTGGGTGTGTGTTCCCTATGATGTGGGGATTATTTTGATACCCTTTGTTCGATGTTTCGAGTTTATGAGCATGTAGGAATTTTTTGACGCATATTTTAACCTGAATATTTTCATAGCTTTATGGGTATAATTTGAATCATATTAATTTATAGATTTTTAATTTTCTATTTGTATGATCATCGGAGTTCGTTTGTGCATTTTTGGTAATTTGGAGCAGACCAAGTCACCTTCTACATTGTATTTGCGAGCTTGCCTACGAAGGACAGGTAGAGGCTTATAAAGGGAATATTTGTGATAAATAGACACTCCTGGGTTGGAATTTCTAGGTTAGCACCCATGACGCTGTTCTCTCTTTATTCTGCTTTTTTTGGCTATGTATTGTTTTGCATTTGTGATGATAGTTACCCTTTGACCCTGAGTGGTCTTTATAGACTCTAGACATAGATGATAGGTCTTTGTGTGAGTCCTGAACATTGACTTGGATGGTTATGTTTGATGTAGGCATTGAGCCTGTGTAGGATTATAGGGTTTGCCTGAGATATTGTTTTTCGTTGAGCATATCATCATGAAAACTGCTTTTTATGCATCGGTTTCCACTCTTTTATGGACAAGAGCCTATTATCATTTATTTTGCAACCTTCTATGGACTTGTATTCCTGTTTTAAATATTATGATATTAAAATTAGTATTTTGGAGATATTTTACCATTTTTCGATGATGCATGCGATAATGTTGGCTTAACCACCTTTTTTAGATATAATAAACTCAGTGAAGCCCAAGCGCTAGATATTGATTATTCATATTGATTTCTCCTCTAGGAAGCCTAAGACACCTATATTAGTGATTTATATCAACTTTAGACTTAGGGAAGCCATTGATCATACTAATTTGGACCAGGGGAAGCGTAGGCATTCATGCACACACAAATATTATGAGATTGCAGTTCAGACTTTGATTATTAATTATATGGTATGTAGGGAGGCCTTCCGTGGACCTTGTCAACATGACACTGATATGTATATGATCGAGGGAGGGGTATATGATATGATTTTAGGTATACCGGGAAGGCCCTCTATGGGTATTCTGCCTGTTGGACCTATGAATACCATAGGGGAGCATACATAGTCATATTTCACATGTACCAGTATCGTTTGCATTCATGTTTGTGTTATTTTCCACACTTGTCTTTTTGTATCAACCTGTCATGACCCAAAACTCAGATCGTGATGGCGCCTATGTCCCTAATAGTAGGGCAACTTATCCTTCGGCCCGAAGCAAAAATCAATAGGAAGATACCAGATAATTTGCAGGAATATAAGCAGGATAAAATAAGATGAAAGAGATATACAACAACATACATATATACGACACCTCCCAAACCTAGTGACTGTGACAAAATGGATCTAACTACATTAGAGTAACCAAAAGATAATATATACAACCACTCCAACTGATGGGGAATAGGCTTATCCCAAATGCTAGAGGCTCATCATGACCCTCGAAGTCAACCAACACCTCTACTTAGCACGATCCTGTCTCCTGCAATGACCTGTGCTAGTATCTGCATCATAAAAATTCCTATCCCAAAGTATAGCATGAGTACCAGCAACATAAGGTACCCATTAGGTATCATAGCCTGAATAGCCTCAATACAGTATAAGTAAGATATAACGAGTAAGTAAAACTGGTCAGAAGAAAATAATTAAAACAGTATAGATAGTAAGGCATAACAATAAGAAAACAACCAAAAACTAACAAACACAGGTCTAAAAAAGCAGGCATTTAAGGGAAAACAAGAACATAAGCATAAAGGAAAAGAAAATAATACATAAAATCTATGTACTTGCCCATCCCACCACTGGATACATATAGAAAGGAAATAAAAACAACCTACCTGACGTCCCATCCATCGGTAGGCACAATCAGGGATATAAAACCAAGTCGAACCTCCCTCATTATTCCATAAGGCATAAACAAGCAAAGAGGATGATACATGGGGTAGACCTAAGCTAATGCACTCGAACCAGCAGTTCTAAGGGTCGTCTCTCCAACCATTGCACCAAGCCCTACCTTCCAGAAGCTTCGCTCTAAAACAATCGCTAGAAATACGCCTGCAAGGAGCCGTTGCTCCAGAGGCCCTGCCTTTACATCCGGGAGCCTTCACTCCAGAGGACCCGCCTCTACAATCATAAGCTGGGAACTCCATCCTAATTGGAGCACCCACTCCAAATCCACACTCAAGGCCCCGCCACTATTGAGATGTTCCACCTCAGGAACATAAATCGGAAGACTCAACTCCAAATTTAGATGATCTCATTGTGGTATACATAGTATAAGAAAACCAAATTCCAGTTAAATTTATATGAAAGTAGCTCGTACTATCTTGTGGTCATACGAAAACATAACTTAAAACACTATTTTTAGATTTAGTTCAGAAAACACCAAAGCTCCCGAAAGTCACGTGCACAACCCGAACAACCTCAGAATCACCCAAACAACCCAAATTACCAAAAACACAACCGATGTGTCAAGAGGGAAAGTTTTAGACACATATTTCTCAATAAAAATTGGGTCATAAATCAGGCCTAAAAAGGGCCCGTCAGCCCTACTGCCAAAAAAAAAAACTAAATACAAGCATGAAGGCCTCAACTCAAGGACCCCGTGTTTAAAATTTTAGCTCCATTGGACCACTATAGTGTCGTCAAACAGCCAACACAAGATATGGAAAGAGTGAAGAACATTTCAAGAACAAAAATGGAGAATCAAGCAGGCTACACACTTAACAATTGAATGAAAATAACCCCATGGCGACAATCAACCTCCCAGCAGCCCCACTATGCAAGAAGACAAGAATTCCACAAAATCTCCGTACCCATGGAAGAATCCCTCCATTATATCTTCAACATAAGCTTTGAAGGAAAAAAGGTGAAGAAAACTTACCCAAAACCAGGAAGAATGCTACAAATCTACTGCATGAAGTCCCAACAACAAAACCCGAAGCATAGAAGTTAAAATGGACAATTTTAATCAAAGAATCAAACAAAGAAAACAAGGGATATGACTGAAATTTTGAGGACTAAATGATATATACCTAATCATATACTAGTGTGATAGCGTCGACCCAGCACAGTCCCGTCACAAAAGAGAAATCGTACTGAACACTTGGCTCTGCATATTTTTCTGCAATAGCTAAATTTTGAATGAGGTCTCAAAATTAAAAGGAAGTCTAATAGAAATAAATAAAACATGCATATTGCATGAAAAACATATTTAGGACTCAACATAACCGACAAAAAAATAAATGGAGGTCATTTGAGAAAAAGGAAACCCCAAAACCAAATGATTAATAGGCCCAACTTTCTAACCTTCAACAAGTACCCCCAAAACGAGCCCGGACACCTCCGAAAACAAACCAACAACCCTACTAGCCCAAAATCACCATTCGAGAGCTGATGGAAGCATCAGAATCCTGCTCCAACACTATGATCACCATGCACGAACTCTAGCCCAATTATCAACTCTTAATGAACTGAATTTCCAAAAAATGGTTCAAACTCAAAATAAAAACCCCGAGACATGAACTAATGGTCCAACTAGAAAAAAGTCGGGTTTCTATAGCTAATGGAACTATTGGAATTCAATTCCAAGAATGTTTAAAAATAAGAAAAACTGAGATACTGGTAAATTGAGCTGCAAGGGCATTGAGCTATCGGTCCCAGCATGTAATAAATGACTTGGGGTAACTACTAGACAACTCTTAATGTGGAAAAGGCATAAAATTAAGAAAATGAAAAAATGGGTCATTACAACATCCACCACTAAAAAGGACTTTCATCCCTAATAGACAAGGAAAGAATAATACCTAAAGACTCGTAAACCCCTTCACAGACTTCACGTAACCTAAACAAACGGACATTGCATGTATGAGAAACCTTCTCCACTAGGACCCCTCTAAGCCCCAGATAACTAGCACCTCCATAGTAAGGCCACCACCCAACTTCTCAGGCCAACCCTTAACCAATTGGGCCAACTCACTCAAACATTCCCAAGAACTAGATCACAACCAAAAACTAAGGCAAAACTACGTTAGCAGATCATGCAAACTAATTAGGAACCAATAATCTTCTGAAGCTCACCGTAGCACCAATATAGTTACCACCCGGATAGGAAACAACAACCCTTGGTCCAACAACAAGCCTCACAATAATCGGCTCCACTGTCCTAAGGCCAAAAAAAAAAAACCATCAAAATCATAAACTGTAATGAAATAGAGAGAAATAGACTCCAACCACCAATCTAACAACAAAAAGAACTGGTCCACCAAGCTACTACTCCTAGGCATAACCCATACCCTGAAACCAAACACACAACACACAATCTCAGAAGAGTGGCACCCCTAGAAACTGGAAAATCCATCTCAAACAAGAACCATAAGACAACACCCAACCAATCCACCTAACCTGAACCAACTGATACCCAAACAACAGTGAGCACTAAAACCATAAAAAACACCCTTGGTCGAACTACCCACAACAACATCCAATGAAGAAACACCTATAAGGACACCACATACGTAGTCCCTCACCAGATCCACTGCACTACCTCACACTCGAATACTCAACTTGAAAAGTTACGAGAAAAAAATATAAGGAAAAGTGATAGAATGGAAACACCAACAAAAAGAGCTATGGAGTGCCTCAAAGGAAACCCAACCTCAAAGTCCATTAGCAAAGAAACCCCAAATTGGAAAGTTCCTAAAAGGTCCCACCATCCCTCAACTGAGGAACACCAGGCACGTCCATGGAAACGGTTATTGAAAAATAGCCCAGAACTGCATAAAAGCAAAACTACTAGCCCTTACTCAGAAACCACATCAAGGCTAAGCACCTCTAAAGCTACCCTGTACTGACAATGCATATAGCCCAAACACACAATCAACCACTAGGGACGCAGTGTAATAATACTCTAAAACACAAGTAGCACCCAATTTTCAAGCCCCACCCTCTAAGAAAAATAAAAAAGACATCAAATTATGCAAATCCTAAAAAAAAATTAAAGCCAAAAGGCTACAACTAAGGCAACATACTAGTCACATATTCATCTGAGGATCCTTCTTTGTCCATAACTGGGATCATGCCCAACAGCTGATGGGCCTCGCCCTGGCGATCCTCAACTCTCTCCTTCATGCCACATCTCTGAGATCTCTGAGCTGGAATCCTTCAAACTCTAGCTAGTTGTGCTTCCTGAAGTGGCTACATTGGTAATGGTGCCTCAGTGGTTCCACTCGAAGGATAATCTCTCATCCGGCAACTCTCTACACTTATAACAAGCTCCAGACACACCATCTCTAAAACCCCTTAGGATATCTCTAGAATAATATATATGTTCTCGAACTAGAAACACTCGATCCTATTCCTCGCACGACCACTTGGTGCCTCGACCTAGATACCACAGACCAGTAACCCTGACCCCCAGCCATTGATGGACTGACTAATCTAACTTGATCTGAAGTTCGAATTGAAGCCTAATACCGCAGCTAGTTCGACCTCTTCTTTAATCCCTATCCTCTGGTTGAGTGCCAGAATAACTGCCCTGGTGTTGCATTTTCTCACTACCCCCTTGTGACTTGTGATGCAACTCAGTCATGCTCTTAGCAATGATTGGAAAATCCAAAAGTGATTTAAAAAACACCAGCATCCATTCCACCTCTCTACATAAATAAGCCTCAATCCATAAGCAAAGTGGCAGATCCGCACATCTTTAGTCGGAATCAACTCAAATGTGTGCTTCGACAATAAGACAAATTTAAAATTAAACAGTATAACTACTACGACCTGATTTCTCAAATCATGATGGTATCTACTATACCATTAGTAGGAGAACCAACTTTGTAGCCCCGAAGTCGAAATAGAAGGGATATTACAACAAAAGTGGAAATTGCAAGTATGATAAATAAAATATAACTGGAAATTAAATACTCAATGTAGTGGAATTACAATAAGTGGACAATACCCTAAAAATAGATAGTATGTTCAATACAATCCTTTAAGTACAAAATATGAAATAAAACTCTAATGTCAAAGTATCTTTGAAAACACAAGGAGATTAACCCAATACTGCAAAGAAGCAAGACAAAGCTGGACGCCAAGCTCACCTTGAATCTCTAAAAGGAAAAGGGTCAGCACGAACGGTAGTTTATTAATCATGGTCAGGCACCTGTACTTATATCTGCACATAGGCAAGTGCAGTATGAATACAAGTTGTTGAAGCCAACTTTACCCAGTAGGCTTCGAGTGCCCACTAGGCATATAACAATAAAAAAATAGTAAACAATAGAAGATAATAAATAGGGTCACAAAAGAAAAGATTATATCGTTGATGCTAGCTACTCAGATAAGAATCAAGTAATACGTAGATCATGTCATCGCTAGCTGATCACATAACATGATTTTTGGCAATGAAGAAGGACATACTTGGAATCTGTGCAGCAATATATGTAAACAATAATAATAAATAATCATGAATCAAATAGAAGATAAGAGGAGAGTATGGATGGTATACCGATAACCTTAAGTAAGATGGAAAAGACTTATAAGATGATACAATGCACAATAACCCACGTATAAAAAATATCCATTAATCAGTAATAATAATAGGGTAGTAATAATAGTAATGTAATAAACATATAAACACTGTGAAGGGCCCTATAAATAATGTAGTGTACATGGTAAACACGCCCCCCCGTTGGCCTCCCATAAGACCAGGGAACACTGAAGAAAATAAGTGCAGAAATGTAAATACATGCAATGAGGTGCTACAATCTCTACTGTTATTATATCCCCACATCCCAAACCATAAGCCTCACAAGTACCAAATATGGCATTCAATGCCTCATATATAACAATAGTCTTAGTAAGTCATAATATCAACAAGTCATGGCATCTGATGCCTCAAAAGCTGTAATGTTGGTAGGTTATAGCATCCCAGGCCTTATTTTCATGGATCACCAAGGTACTTAAGGGAACTATATCAATAATCCTCCAAACCAGTAAACATGATAGTATTAAAAAGTTGTATTTACTATCGTACAATGACAGACTCAAGTGCCAGCGGCTGTACTCACTGTCGAATGGAGTCGGTATTAAGTGCTAGCATTATTTAGTCAAATGATATTTCCTAATCCTAGGGTGTGAATCCTTGACTAAAACACATTAAAATAGTAATATCGGGTGCTGGATACACTGCCGAGTCTAAAACATTAAAAGATCTTTTAACTTATACTATTATCAGAATATTCCAAGTTATCATATGCTATGTCATTATCTTCATTATTCTTATTATCAGCATCTAGCCTCCACGTTATCCAAATCAAGTGGTGATATTGGCCCAGCCCCAATGCACTCTTAACGGAGCCTATTGCCCAAAATCTTGTATAATTCATACACAATATATCAGATATTATATATACCTGAAATGACATACCACATATGTCTTACACATATATCAAAGGACAAATCCTAGGTTACATGTACCATATTAATTCGGATGCAGAAATGCGTAGTAATTGAGGAGCGGATGAAAGAACTGCCCAAGGTTACTATAAAAACCTAGATACCCAATCCATGGATGCTATTTAGTGCTATTATTAAGGTTATAAACCTAGAGATATCCCCACAGATCCTACATGTCGTTCGATGATAAAGCGCTGCAAACTCACAAATATTACTCCGACTGATATCCCACAAACTCTAATTTCTGAAACTTGCGAAATAATATTTCATATATCAATATGATTCTAACGGTAAAAATTATACTAAGTTCCAAATTGGGCCTAAAATCGTCCTTAAAATGGGCTTGCGAGGCCTTCTTGTCAAAATAAAAAGTAAACTTCACCACGGGGTTCCCATCATTACCAGGAACCTCAAGTCCAACATTAAGCACATTTCAGGCAAGGGAAGACCCTTGAACAGTCTAGAGTAATAGTGTATTAAAGGGATTTAAAGATTTAATTTTTATGGAATTATATGATGAAATTTGAAAAAGGAAAGATTAGTAAGAAGTAAAATAGCCCTAATGACTAAGAATTTACCCCACAACTTCTAATACAAGTGGTGAAACCAATAAATAATGATTAGGCCATCAATAGAGGGGAAACCCCTTTTTTATGGAGTTAAATGGATTAAAGTACTTACCAAAGGTGAAGAAGACGTATGGAACTTTAAAAAACTTTTCTACGGATATTGGGGACCAAACTAACACATATTTAGCCATTATTTGCCTTATATATTAATAATTTTATTTAATTTTTGAGTAATGAATATTTTATATTGTGCTAATACGGTAAATTATTATGTAGGAATTATTTGGCCCGAAAAGAAAGAACT
>JBDJHY010222661.1:0-11178 GCA_039654485.1 Withania somnifera | reverse complement strand
CTTTATGAATCTTGGATTCTGGTGCGCCACATCATATGTCTCTTGATATCAATTCATTTGAGTCTGTTAACTCTGCCCCATCTTTGTGTTTTATGACTGCCGATGGCACCCCAATGCCATTGGCAGGAATTGGCTCTATCCGCACATCTTGTTTATCTCTCTCAAATATATACCATATTCTCAGTCTTACTCTAAACCTTGGATCTGTTGGTCAATTGTGTGATTTTGGTCTCTCAGAATTTTTTACCTCTAAAAATTATTGTGTACAGGAGCTTCGATCTCAAAAGGTGATTGGGACAGGCCGTAGGAAAGGGAAACTCTATGTTTTAGAGAGCTTAATGTAACATATATTGCTTCCTCCAGTATTGATTTATCATTTTTTCGTTTGAGTCGTTCGTCTTCTGATTTTTATCTTTAGCATTCTTGTTTGTGTCATGTTTCTGCTTCCCGTTTAAAGCTTTTTGTGTCTACAGGAACTCCAGGTCATTTAGACAAACATGATATTTCTGATTGTAGTGATTGTAAACTGGCTAAATTTTCAACCTTGCCGTTTTATAAAAGTATTTCTCTTTCTCTTACACCATTGATCTTGTACATTTTGATGTGTGGGGACCCTTCCAGTATCCACCAAAGGAATTTCCAGATATTATATTTCGTTTATTGATGATTTCACTCATTATACTTGGGTTTATCTGATGAAACACAAATCTAATTTTCTTACCATATTTATTAACTTTAGAGCTCTTGTGAAACCCAACACTCATATGTCATTAAACGTTTTCGGGTTTACTTGCGAGGTGAGTTTACTTCAAATGAATTTTCTCATTTACTTGCCTTTGATGGGACTATTCACCAATCTTCGTGTACAGACACTCCACAAAAAAACGGTGTTGCTGAGAAAATATATCATCATTTCGTTGAAATATCTAGTTCGTTCTTATTGTCATCTGAGGTTCGTAGTGTCTTTTAGGGGGAAGCAGTTCTTACCACTGCTCATGTGATCAATTGAATTCCAACCTCACAAAATTCAGGTTTGTCTCCCTTTAAAATGTTATCTGGTCATTCACCTGATTATTCTTTGTTGTGTGTCTTTGGTTGTACTTGCTTCGTTCTAGGACCACACATTGAGTGCAGTAAAATATCTCCTCGATCTTCTTTGTATGTCTTTTTAGGTTATGGTGTTGGTAAAAAAGAATATCGTTATTTTGGTCCAGTCAATATAAAATTGTATGTATCGCGTCATGTTGTGTTTTTAGAGTATATTCCATTTTTTCTCTGTTCCTTTTAACTCTAATTACATGACAAAGTCAGATCTTGTTCGCATTGATCCTTTCAATACCGACCCTGATGATACTTTGGTACACGAGTCATCTACCTCTTATGCCCCTGCTCCTACGACTACCCAACTGTCAGATGAGATTGTGGATCCTCTTCTACCTCAGTCACCCATACTCGTAAATTCACTAAACTTCCTGACTTTGAATACTCATTTTATTCTACCTCTTTTTCTTTATTTGCAGGTTTTGTTCGTCGTCTTTCTGAGCCTCCGTCCTATAGAGAAGAGGTTTGTGATCCCCTTTGACAGGCTGTTATGGTTGAGGAACTTACTGCTCTATACCAGATACGTACATGGGATTTGGTACCGTTGTCGTTAGGAAAATACACCATTGGTTCTTGTTGGGTGTACAAGATTAAAATCAAATTCGATGGATCCATTGAACGATACAAGGCCCGACTTGTTGTAAAAGGCTATCACAAGAGTATGGCATGGATTATGAAGAAACTTTATCCCCCGTTGAAAAAATAACGACGATTCACACCTTGATCGTTGTTGCTTTTATTTGTAGGTGAAAAATATCTCAGATATGTCAAGAATGCCTTTTTAAATGGTGATCTTCATGAAAAAGTTTTCATGATGCCTCCTCTTGGTGTTGCTTATCGTCCAAGTAAAGTTTTCAAGCTTCGCAAAGCTCTTTATGATCTCAAACAAGCACAACGTGCATGGTTTAAGAAATTTTCCACGATAATCACTTTACTTGGCTTCCGTCCTAGTCAGCATGATTCAACATTATTTGTTAAGCGTACAACAACAATTCATATTCTATTATCCTTGTATATCGATGACATGATAATTACTGCTGATGATTATGCTGGAATTGAATCTCTGACGTCAGAGATGACACGTTGTTTTGCTATGAAAGACTTGGGTATGCTACATTACTTTTTGGGAATTGAGGTTTCCTATTTCCCGAATGGCTATCTCTTATCTCAATCTAGCTAAGTCGTTTGATCATGTTCATCTCACTGATAGTCGGGTCGTTGATACTCCTCTTGAGGCTAATGCTAGATATTCTCCATCAGATGGTACTCCTTTGGAGGATTTCAGTCTTTATCGTACTGTTGTTGGAAATTTGGTTTATTTTACGGTGACTCGCCCAAATATTGTGCATGTTGTTCACATGGTTAGTCAGTTTATCACTGTCCTACTTCAGTTCACTAGGCTGCCATATTCTCAGGTACCTTCGGGGTACTTGGTTTTAAAGTCTCTTGTTTTCCTCTACGTCCTCATTAAAGTTGCGCACTTACTGTGATGCAGATTGGGCTGGTGATCCTAAGGATCACAAGTCGACTACTGTATTTTGTATTTCCTTGTTGACTTGTTTATTTCGTGGAAAAGCAAGAAACAAGATGTCATTTCTAGGTCTTCTACAGAAGCTAAGTATCGAGTCATGGCCTCGACTACCTGTAAGATTGTTTGGTTACGCTGGTTGCTTGCTGATATGGGCATCTCTCTTTGTCACCCTACTCCGCTACATTGTGATAATCAGAGTGCTATTCAGATTATTCGTAATAGAGTATTCCATGAGCGAACCAAGCATATCAAGATTGATTGTCATGTCACTCACCACCACTTACAGATTGACACCATCACATTGCCCTTTGTTCCTTCTTCCTTAAAAATTGTTAATATGTTTACGAAAGCACACTCAACTTCGCGCTTCTGTTTTTTTTTTCTGAAAAACTCTCAATACTTATCGATATAGCATCATGAGTTTGAGAGGGTATATAAACTACTCTTGTGATTTATCTGATAATTTATTTTAATGAGAAGGGTCTAGACTTCTTCTCTATGTTAACATAAATAACGTTTACTACCGAACACCGTTAAACATAGCTTTCTTTGACTGTTAAGTAAAATATAACTAATGCATTATTCAAAACTATATTTATTCTAGTTTCATAATCTTTCTTAAAATGTATTATTTTGATAAATTATTTTTAATAATAAATTATTTTGGTAACAAATTCTTCGTCAGTATTACAAATTGTGATCTCCTCACATTAGCAGAATCATACACCATCGTAGTACCGTTAGCGCAGGGAAATGAGTGGGTGGCCGCTTAAGCCGTACAAAATAGGTCCTCCCTTATCTCTTTCCAGAAAGTTAGATAAACACAAAGGTGAAATTGTCCACTCTCTAACATCGTAATAGCATCTAGATTTAGCTCTAATCTTTGCCAAAATTTCTGCAACTTTGATTCGTTTCTCGATAGCTCTGCTGAATGTGATGCGCCCCTAGCAATATTGCCGTAAGTAGAGGGTGCCCATTGTTAAGCAAGTTAATAATTACCTCTCAGTCGGTGTTAATTATTTAGTTATATATAAAATCAATTACCTTTTTTTTTTATATTTAAATATATTTTTACTTGAAACATCCCTTTTTTTACATACATTTTGATAGTCACCTACATGTTTTATATCGTGTTTAAAACATAAGTTTCAAATTTTATTTTATTTTTGTCAATTTTGTGTCCAATCAAAATGCATCACATAACTTTAAAATGAATGTAATACAAAATTTAAGATTAATCAGAAGAAAATAAAAAGAGAAGAGTCGAGATCAAACCCCATGACATGTAATGTTCACTTGGGTTAATAAGTCTGACGAATTTGTCCCTTGAGCTACTATGTATATTTGCGTTATGTCTTCTAATTAATGTTTATTTTTCCAACACATTTTGATATATTATTCATTTAATATATCATGTGTGTATCCTTTCTTGAAAAACTTATCTCACATATATCTTAAATAAAATTATAAATTTATTGTCTCTCCCTATTCGTTTAACGCTGTCAACCCCTCCCCCGCCACCCTAGAACCCCAATTCCCACCGTATCCCATCCTTATAGTATTTTGCTAAATTATATTTAATTAAATATATTTAAAATACTATTTTTTTATTTACTTATCAAATAATTAAAAAATAAAAAATTAATTTATTTTTATTTTATTTTATTTTTTTACCGAACACACCCTAAATTTCAGACATATAATATTCCTTGTTAATCCTAAAAGGACCAAAGACATAATTATTATTAAGTACAAAGGAATTATCACTTTACAATATTTTCTAATCAAGTTGCCGGTGATTACGGCACCTTTTACAATATTTTCTAATCAATTCTTTAGGAAGAAGATCAATTATTTCCTTACAATTTTGATAATGTAAGGTCATATACGTAATTGATTATGATTCATTCAGGGTTATTTCACGTGATGAATAAGGTATAATAATTAAGGAACAAAATATAGATTGTCATGTATTTGATTGAAGGTATTAATTAGTGTCGGAATTATTTAACCCATTATTTATATCTAGTGATGGATAAGTTATTACATATACATGATTGAATAACTTATTCGGAGATAGATAATTCTAAAACAGTTAATCCCGAAATAACTTGTTTCTAACCAAACAACCCCCTTAGTGTGATGGAATGTGTAAAACGTATTTAGGAGCCAACGATGTGTTTGGTACGAATAGAAATGTTTTCAATAACATACTTGTATCGCCCCATTGTCATTCCTAGTTTGCAAAGGCATTCATTGCTTGAAAGAAAAATAAAAATCAAATGATTGAGGAACGGATATTTCCAAGAAAATTCTTTTCCAATTGCATATATTATATCGTAGTGGTCTATTGCTATTACACACAACTTTCCACGTGACATGATTATGACTACAAGATAGAAGGATATTTTGGTACATTTGACCTAACTTCAATTTTAAACCATAAATTCAAAAGTTTATTTTATTTTTTTAAATTTCATGTTAAGTCAAAAAGGGTCATTCATTTTAAAACATAGGAGTAATTATTAAATTTGGCCTTTTCTTTTCTGTTTTTCCCTCGTTGACATGTAAAATACAATAATAACATTAATCTCAGAAGTGGGGTTTGAATAGAGTTAGATGTACGCAGACCATACTCCTACTTGTAAGGGATAGATGTCGCTACTGATAAACCCTCATCTCAAGAGAGAAGTTGTTCAAAGTAGGGTTGCATGAAAAATATAAAGCAAAAATAGATAGTAAAAGACATGAAAGAATAAGATACTATATGATTACTAAATGCTACTACTAATTGGGAGAGAGGAGATGGGACTAGCCCCATGCCTCTCTCACTTAAAGTGTGATAATACCTATTTATTAATTTTCTACTTTATTTCTCGATCTCCACACCTTCCTATTAAGGATTATGTCGTCAGTAAGCTGAAGTTGTGTCATGTCTTGTCTACCCTTTAGTTCTTTTTTGATCTACCTCTAACTTTCCTAACTCCTGCTACAACTAATCTCTTACACGTCTTACCAGCACATCTGTGCGCCTCCTCTTCACGTCTCCGGACCATCTCAGTCTCTCTTCAAACACGTTGTGTGAAAATATCTGAAGTTCAAAGTTGGGTTGCACGAAAAATGTAAAGCAAAAATAGATAGTAAAAGACATGAAAGAATAAGATACTATATGATTACTAAATGCTACTACTAATTGGCAGAGAGGAGATGGGACTAGCCCCATGCCTCTCCCACTTAAAGTGTGACAATACTCAGCTATTTACTAATTTTCTACTTTATTTCTTAACCTCCACACCTTCCTATTAAGGATTATGTCGTCAGTAAGCTGAAGTTGTGTCATGTTTTGTATACCCTTTAGTTCTTTTTTGATCTACCTCTAACATTCCTAACTCCTGCTACAACTAATCTCTTACACGTCTTACCAGCATATCTGTGCGCCTCCTCTTCATGTCTCCGAACCATCTCAGTCTCGCTTCAAACACGTTGTGTGAAAATATCTGAAGTTCGACCACTTTTTTCCTGAAATTTAGCCAAACGTAATTGAATTCAATCAAATTTTAATTTGAATTTTACAAAGATATAACTGAACTCCGAAGTTGTTTCTAAATGAATAAACTTGCCAATATTTTATTAAATCAAGCACAAATTAGTGAAAATTATTACCTTGTCAACCAATTCAGTCGTCATCTGGGATTTCTTGGCAAAACTATTTTTAGTGTTAACTGCAAAGTTATTGGGAGCAAAGTGTTAACACTAAAGCTGTTGGGAGCAAAGTGTTAAACACCAAAGTTTTGACACTCCTTTGGGCTCCCAAGCTTGGGCCTCATCTCCTACACTATGGGCTTGATTAGATAGAACTTTGGAAATATTTCTCAAATAGCCATTTACGATTTCTATTTAACTACCAAGCCAAAGTTCCAAAATCAATCGAAATTTAATCATTTACTCGTGCAAAAAATATTTAGAAAATTACATTTAAAAAAATTTAACTCGATATGATGTTTGTTTATATATTTCTCAACCCGATAGAGAGAAATCGATCAAGCCCAATTAATTATTTTTTGTATAAAAAAAAAAAATAAAAGATCGATCGAGTTATATCTTATAAATTTTCCGCAAATATGTTATTAGCATATAATCGACCTGGGCTCAATCGATGTCATTTGAAAATAAATGTATAGTATTTCAATAAATTGATCGAGCTCAATCAATTTTACGGTCAAACTCCGATCAAACTATTTTTTTTTTAAAAAAAAACTAAAAGTCGACCTAGATCAACTAATTTTTCTGTTTAAAATAATTTATTTTTATTTCCTTACTTGATTTATGTGGTTGAGAAAAAAAAAATGACTAAGCTTGATCAGCTTTTCAATCGATCCAATAATCAATCAATTTTTTTGCCGTATTTTCTAGCAGTCATAGTTATTTTAAAGTTTATTTTGTTAGTTGAATCAAAAGTGCTCTACTTGAACAAATTTAAGAAACTTATAGAAATACTCGGGCTGGTTTGATTGGAAACAAGTTATCTCACTGTGTACATGAGATAATTTATCCCATTATTATAGTATAAATAGCGAGATAAATAATTCCGGAACTTACTATTACCTCCAACCAAATACAAAATAAAATAATTTTATATGTTATCTCGATTATTATGCTTTATACCTCATACCAAACGACTCGTGGGAAGCATATTTAAAAAATCAAAAATATGTTGGAGTAGGTAAAAGTCCCACATTGATTGAGGAATGAACTGCCGGTTTGTTTATATGGACTTGAGCAATCCTCCCCTCATGAGTTAACTTTTGAGATTGAGTTAGAAACAGATGTCATATCTTTACAAAATGAACCTTAAAGTTTGTTAAAAAGTGGAGGTATAGTATTCTAAGAATGAGATTATTTCTCCATTTCCAAAACACGTTGTATCAGCTTTTAGAAATTGCTAAGTTTTTCAACTCTTTTTCACATTTGACGCCATTTTCGCAAATAAATCATCTAGTAAATTGACATGGTTTATTGCTAAGTTGTTCATTGCCACACTCCCGTTTGATTTTTCAAAATTATATAATTTTTAAAAAATTTGACACGTAATATCCGTTAATATTTTTAAAAAGTCCAGGAGTTGTAACATGGGTTTATTCAACAAGATGGAGAATTTAGAAGTTAATTTGATTGAATATCTGAACTTTCGCGTTATTTAGTCAAGTTTTTCAAGCTTAAAGTATGGAGAAAATTCTGTTAGGAACTTTGAGTATGGAGAAAATTTTGTTAGGAGCGCCATCTTGTAGACAATTTTAATGTTTTGTCAAATTCGACGTTTTGGAAGATTGAAAGATCCTGAATGAAAAGAATTTTGAATTTCGATTTATTAGTAAAAAGTCTTTTCCAGCTTTTGAATTGTCGAAATAAACATTCCATGTGAGAGTTGAAGCCACAAAAAAGAGAATTGAGATTTTTTTTTCATAGGAGATCAAAGCGTTTTTTCTTGGGGATGGAACTTCGCCCACTAGGTTTTATCAGTTTGTAAATTAATTAAAAAAATAAAATTAATTGATATTACGACGATAATTTGAAAGGTTGTATTTGCATGACTATTAAAAAACGAGACCAAAATCTAAATTGTAACCTAAAAGGAGGACATTTGTGTAAAATCAAGCATGCCCTTATTAAAATTCCTATAACTCCCTATAAATAGCTCCCTTATGTACCAAAGGACATCATTATGAGCCTTTCAATCAAAATATCTAATTACAACAAACAAAAAAAAAAAAAACCAATTATTTTGCTTAAGTATTTTCTTTTGTAATGGCTTTAGTTCTTGAATGGGAAACGCAATTTATTTACCATTCTCTTTGTAATTATAGTTGGGATGTAGACATCTGACTTCTAGATTGTCGTCTAACGTTTATAAAAAATCATCCTTCATGATGGGAAAAAACGAGTCATGGATGGCGTGTTATAGAAAAACTTACCAAAATAAAACAAAAAAGGCGAAAAAGTTGAATATTTTCAAGAATAATGTGAAATATATTGTGTCTTTCAACAATAATAGTACTAAGTCATACAAATTAGGCATCAATATATTTGCTAATCTTACTTCACAAGAATTTTTGAGGTAATATACTACTAATCATGGACTTAATAATTTTAAGTTTTCTTCAACAAAATCTCTAACAATTATCTCCAACAATAATTTCATCATTCTAAGTATGAGTGATGTTCCAATTGATATGGATTGGTGAAAGAGTAATGTTGTCACAAGTATCAAAGATCAAGGTCAATGTGGTAGTCACAATTTCCCTATTATTTTTAATTATTCTTTTTATCCTTAATGGGATAATTTATTTATAGCTTATTTAAAATCATATTTTTAAAAAAAAAAAAAACTTTTCTTTATATTACTCCCTCCGTCACATTTCATGTGACATCTTTCGATTTTCGAGATTCAAACGAACTATATCTTTAACTATACTTTTTTCATATATCTATTGATTTATTAATTTGTTGTATTTATAAATGTTTTTTTATGGAGTTTTCAAATATATAAATTTTATTTCGAAAACTTGAAGATTGCTTGTTGAAATTTAAGCTCAAACTTAAATTGTTTGATTCTCGAAAAATAAAAAGTACCACGTAAATTAAGACAGAAAGAGTAAAATCCATAAGGTAAATGTGCATCACATAAATTGACACCAAGACAATAGCTAGTAGTGCACATGATCTATAATATCAGTGTAGTTTGAGTTTAAGAAAGATAAAGAAAAATCGAAATAGTGGCGTTAACTTTATCATTTATTTTTGTGTCTATAAAGGCATATCATTAAGGTAAAATAAAATATTTAAAGTTAAACGATTTTCAATTATATAAAAGCATTAATCATTTTAAAATATAATACTAATAAGAAAATAATGTCACATAAAAAGGAATAGTAAGATATCTGTTTCTAGCGACGAAGCTACCCTTGTCCAAAGGGATTGGAGTCAATTGACATCCCACATCCATAGAAATTTAATTTCGATACAATGTAATTATAGACTTGACAAGAAGCTCGAGAATATTTTATCAATTATTTCTTGTGGTACTGTTATCCCAAGATTCAGACTTTTTTTCTTGTAAAAGAAAAATGACGCCTTGTAATTATTAGCAGACCCTTTTTTCTAGTGTTAACTTAGGGTAAAATTTAAAACAAAAATTAAATGCGGTGAACGTGGATCTACCACGTGACCTTCAATTCTTCAGTCTGACGCTCTCCCAACTGAGCTATCCCCAGATCTGCTTATATTATTAGAATTTGTACTATATAACCTTTCAATCCAGTCCAAATATGTTTTATTATGATGGTTTGATATTGGTTTGTCTTTAATTTGAGCCGAAGATTTATAGGGAACAATATCTACATCTTCTAATGAATACGTAAGAAATGACCCTCTCGAGACTCCACTGGTAAAATTATATTGGGCATGTTATTGTTATTAGTTTGACACCAATGTCATGTTCTTTAATTTGAATATTCTACTAGCGAGGATTTAGGGATAATTTGATGTAGCTATCCTATTAATGAGAGTTCTATTAGCGCCGCATAAACAGAAGGAAGTATGCTTATCATATAGATATCTAAGTAGTTACATTATTTGTTACTAGTGACGGTGCTACCCCTCGTCCAAAGCATTGGTGTCAATTGACATCCTTTCATCAGAATTACACTAACTAGATATATTTTCTTTAAATCTTATATGTATATTATATTGAATCTCTTGCCACTATATGTAACAAATACTTCTTTGTATTATTATTTTAGATCGTTAGCGTACAAAACTTAAATTCATTTACAAATTACATTTTATACAAGATGTTGTTGGGCATTTTCTGCGTTTGCACTCTTGACGGACAAGTTAATTTCACTATCGGAACAACAATTACTATATTGCACAATCGGAAACGACGATTGCAACGGCGGATTAATAACCACGGCATCGAGTGAACCAACTTTATTGACGGCGGTAGCGCGACAACCTATCGCGGTCAACAAAGACTTTCATTTGTATAAAAATGGTGTGTACTTATGCCCCACTAGACATAAGCTCGATGGATAAAGTACAAAAATTAAGATCTGACTTATTTGTTGGGCAAACATTAAAAGGTCAGCCCATCAGAATTTTTTTTCTTTAAACTATCAGATCATGTAGCGAATATTTGGAGGGAGAGTTCTTTAAATAAGACGATTGCCTGATAGTAACAAAAATTAAAGACCAACAAAAAATAAGGACCCCTTGGTTATTCCCTAGCCAATGTCATTCTGTATCCATTACTTGTGGCTTGAATTCCTCGTTAGTCATATTAGGGAATTCATTGATGCCCAATTTGTACCTCCTTGTCCCGGCCTTATCAACTGATTGAATGTGTAGAGAATCACCGGTTAAAATATAGTTGATATATAAAAATACGCAGTTATAAATTAATCAAATAATGTTGGCCAATAATAATACGCTCAAGTATATTTCTGGAAACAACTCACAATGTAATATTTTATTATACTCAATAAAAT
>JBDJHY010222650.1:0-11178 GCA_039654485.1 Withania somnifera | reverse complement strand
TATTGTATTTGGTCACTTTTGTCGTCTGTATATTAGTGGTTCTTATGACATTGACATCGGGTTTTGGGAACTTGTATCACATCTTATTATTTTCTACATATACTATAGTAGTCCTCCGTTTCGGCTACGGACTACAGGATTTGGTTCTCCTACTGGGTGGATAGTAGGTGCCATTATGATTCCGAGAAATCGGGTCGTGACATACTCCTTGTCTGCATTCCACTTTACTGGTTTGTATTATCTTTGTTCTACTTCCTTTTCTGCTTACCATTTTTACTTTTGATTTGCTTAATTTTCTTGTATATAAATATCCCTCTCTACCAGTATTAGTGATATTGTGTTGCAAATGCTCCTTATCTAGAATCTTCTGTACTTTATTTCTTTCTTCTATTGCCACATCTGGTATTATAAGTGGTAATGTTTGTTCATTGATCAATGCTAATGTGATATCTTATTTGTTCCTTCTTGGACTCTTTTCACCTGGTTGATTCTTCTCACTTATATTCTCTTCTCCATTGTTTTCCTTCCTTTCCTTGTATTTATCTGTACATTCATTTTTATCTTTCTGATCACTCTCCTTGTATTTACATTCTCTTACTCTTCCCTTTTTCCTGTTGTGGAAATCTTTCTTGCACCCAAGATTTGGTACTCTAGACTTGATTTTCTTTCTTTTCTACATTCATCAGTTCATTGCTTCATTGTTTATTCTCTATTTCCTCATTTCCCTCCATTGCAACAAGGTCATTCTTTGTTTTAACTTCCTTGGCTTCATTAATTTCTCTAATGATTCTACTAAAATTTGTCTTTTATATATTTATTACTTCTTTGCATCCATTCTTGTATATTCATCATATTTTTTCTCGTTCTTCTAGGGTATTGAGGTTTTTTAGGCCTACCATTGTTCTATTTCTCCCCTTGGCTTTCCTTTCTTTCCTCCTCCTTCTGCTTTTTCTCCTGATGATTTTTTAGATGTAAATTCCAACATTCATTCTCATCATGTTCTTGTAAACAACAGTATTTACAGTACTTTGGCATGTACTCATACTATATTTTGATCTATTTGGATTTTAATTCCACTTTATGATCATCTTATTCATTTATTTTAAACCTTTGGGGAAACTTTGCTGTTAGATCCACATACACCTTTACTTTGGCACAACTATGCCTTGTTTGGTTTGTTGTAGCCATATCCACTAGTAATGGCCTTCGTACTTCTGAAGCAACAGAGAATACTGCTTTACTCCTATAGCTGTTTCCATATCCAACTCAAACCATGGATCCCATTTGAGAGCCCTCATCTTCCAATACATCTCCTTTTTTTCAAATAATATGCCGGAACTGACAATAGTTTACTGTAGTCCTCCAATAAGGTAAGTCTAATTAGTACATGTCTCATTTCCAGTAAACAAATGTTACATTATTCTTTCGTGTTGGGATTTTCCTCCTCAAATCAGTAATATTCGGTTTTGCATACGAAAATTTACCAATAATTGTGTATTAAAGGCTCTCCTTCTTAATCAGTGTTTTCACTTTTGAAGATTTCCATGTGATATTGGGTTCTCCATGCAACATGATCATGGGTTTTGGTGGATTTTCTTTGGGATATTGGTGTTATTCAGTGGTTTCAAATGGATAACTAAGTTCATAGGGTGGGGTTTCTGTATATGGGTTTTTGTTTGGGTAGCCTCCAGTGGACCTAGTTCATCGAAAGTGTAGGCGGCCACTGGCTAGAGAACTGGTTGCCGAAGGTTAAATTTTTTCAAAATTAGGTTTATCTTGTAGAATGTTTTAGCGAGCTATCAGTAGTTCACTTTTCCTTTCTCAAAGTGCAGGGAGTACGAAATGTGACATAGTCATACGGTCCATATCTCCATCTATTAGACCTAAGGCAACTCAGTTTTCCTATTTGATCCTATTTTAGGTTACACATTTTTACATTATTTTATACGACGTTTGAGTACTCTCTATTACTTTGAATGTATTTTGCAAGATTTTATCTTTATTTTCTATTACATTATCGTAAGGGTTGTTATTATGAATTATTCAACAATTATTCATGGTAAGAACATGATCATGCATAGATAAACCACAATAACTAGGGTTGTGGTAATTATGATAGATTAACAAAGTAGGTTTAGGTACAATAAGTTTTTTCTTGAAGATGTGGTGCATGTATTATAGTTTTCTTTATTTTGAATGTTTTCTAGTGATGTAAAACATTAAGAACTAATACATATTCTTTACTTTCTTTAGAGAGGGGTAGAGATTAGGAAAAGAAACTACAACTGAGATTTGGAGGATCCATCTAATTAACTTAAGACCTGGAAGTGATAGTTAAATTTGAGATTAAGAACAAGGGATAGTATAGGACATACTTTGACACCTGGCGGAGATAGGTGTAAATTCACCTTATAAGGCCTAGTGAATTTTAGATGGAATTAACCTACAAGATTTTTCATACATAGCAACATGATAGAATACTTTACTGAACACCTATAGAGTTAAGACATTATGGGGAACACAACCCTAGTATCTTTACCATTACTGTTTATAACTTAAATAAATTGTAAATTATCTATTATTAAACAATAAATCAACAACACACAACTGCTCGATTTACTTTATGTATTATTTTATTTCAAAAAACTTACTATAATAATGTAAAGTGCAAGTAGGCGTATTTCACCGCATTCCCTATGTGATCGACCCTAACCTTAGGTTGGGTTCTATATTTGACAATGTCCTTTTTATGCTTCTAAAATAGGTGTAGGTTTGGGTGACATCAGTTATGCTTTTTATGCACCTAGAAGGTCCCTGAAGCCTACTGGGTACTCGCTGCCTGGAAAGTAGTACTCATACTACACTTCTGCATCTTATTAGTGAAAATTCTGGTATAATACTTCACTACTGATGCCTCTGATCATTCTAGACTTTATGATTTTGGAGATTTAAGGTGATCTCCCAATGGCCAGAGTTACCTATCTCTTCTCAAATGGATCTTATGTATCTTTTGTACTTTAGAAACAAACTTTTATATATTACTATTGATGTTTTTTACTTTTTATCTTTAGTAGCTCTTGTATACACTGATACCAAGTCGTGGGTTGGATGTTATTGATTGTCTATCATATTGTGTATCCATTTCCATTCTTCCACTTTATTTATAATAAATTATATTACTTGTGCCTCTCTGTTGGTTTCATGGTAGCCGATTACTCGTCATTCAATGCTATAGGAATTGATTCGCCTACAGGAGGGTCATAGGTAACATCATGACCTAAGAAATGGGTCATGACAATTTGATTCTAAAATACTGAGAGGTGCTATAAATAGCCAGCGAAAATTGATATTTTAAACATTGTTTTAGCAAACACTTGAAATGGTGAATAAGATTAGTAAAGAATGCTTAAAACTGAAAATAGTTGAGTGCTATCATGTAGCTATGAGGGAATCCAATCAATAATTTAAACTTAAATCAAAAGGGCAATCATTTTATGAGAAACTGGATTAAAAATTGAAATCATTTTTAGACATGGAGATAATTTGGATTCTCTTATATAACCATAAAAATTCACAATGAAGCTGGTAGAACATATTTATAATCATGAAGGTATCACATAAGACTGAATTCAAATTGTTTAAGTAATTTGAGCACGACAGAGAAAGGAATTCTCTCATTGAATACCCACATAGTTGGTCTGAAACTTCTAGTAAGAATTAATGTATAAATCTAAGGAATGCTTGTTTTGTTGAGAGAAACCTAGCTTGGACTTTAGAGAGAATAATCTAATTCTTGAGATATTTGACATAGAAGTAAGGAAAATATTCTAACTTTGGGCTTTTATACACTTCTTAGAAAACAAAAGATGACATAGTGGTGGGCTAAAACGGAGAGTAATCAACCAAAATACCCCCGTAAAATTTTTTGAAGGACATAGGTAGACCACCCCATGAGCCACTGTACGAGCTATATAAGGCTTGTACGGTTTGTTTGCTTATATGTACGAGTAAAGGCCTTTCCTGAGGTCCTTGGCCATGATGGGACATACAGGCAGTGGGAGGTTTGTACAGTCCATACGGATGACCTTACCTTTTACTATAAAACTCTAAAAAATCAAGGGGTTCTTGCTACGATAGCTTGTATGGATTGTAGGGAGATGGTTTGGTCCATATAGGTACCAGTATGAATCCAATTAAGAAAGTTCCTTCCCAAGAACCTAATAACAACTCATACAGTCTAGCATAGACCATATCCCATCACGTAGGGTACCTAGAACTTTAAATGGGGAGGAGCATTATCTTTATGATCCTTGGCACTACTCATGGCTTATTCCCATGGGCTTTGGTGTTGCTCGTGCAACTGAACTAAAGTTCAATTTCAGGACTTTATTCTATGGATTTCAAGTTTGGGTTGGGTTTTGAGCATGAAATATATATGGGGTCTTACAAGTTAATAGAATCTTCTCTTCTTCAGATGCTCAAATCTTCTTTGCAGTCTCTCTTCTAGGACTGCATATTACTCTTGTGGCCCACACTTCTTAGAGCTCATATCGCATATCTCACCTTCAATTTTTTTTATCTCCTCTGAATGTTTGAATCCTAGAAAATTTTTTTATGGTCCACATACTTCGTATATAGTCCATATTTTTGGCCTTTTTCCAGATCATCAACAATTTTTCCTTTTCAACTCTTTTCTGCACTTTACTTCCTAGGTGTTTTCAAGTCTCTTGTACCTTAAATAACATAAAATAATATAAAAAATATCTAAAATGCTTTAAGTACATGAAAAATCTAGAAAATTGATGCTAAATGAGACTTAAATTCAGTGCTTACAAGAAAATATCTCTAAAAATGCTCAATACCTTTAAGATTGGGTTAAGAATGAATAAATTCTTAAAATGTCCCTAATATACCATAACAACTGCATCTAACAATCATAGAAGCTCGTCGCCCTATACTGTACCACTACAACATGTAAAAGCTTGCTATGATGGTCACTAACCAAGTTGTCAACTACCATCACAACACCAATTTTCCCACTACAGTAGCTATCAACCTACGATAATGATGATCATTAGAAAAGACACTAAAATTGAGTAACTAAAAAAAAACACATCGTCCCTTTTTTAAACATCATAGTTCAAGCTTATTACAACAACCCTCATAATTAGGAATCTATAAACCTGAATTCAAATTTGAAAAGTGCTACAGAAAGATAAAATCATCCACAATCAAAAATTCAATTCTAGACATTCTTATTCTAACCCCATCAAACTGTAATAATTAAAAAAATGCACATCCAGTACAAAAATCACTCATTTTATGGGTGGTTGATTTGCAGTACAAGAAAAATAGCCTTTAGTGAAAATGATTCTAGTCACTAAATGGCTTTAGTGACAATAAAACATTGGTCACCGGTTGGTCACTAAAGCTCGATCACTAAAGATACTTAGTGACCAATTTGACAATGTGGTCACTAAAAGGTCAAATTTAGTGACCAAAACGTTTGGTCACGAATCAGTGATCAGAAAATTTTGTCACTAAAGGGATGAAATTTTAGTCACCAAAAAGTCCTGTTCGGTCACTAAAGGTGCAAAATTGGTTTCCACATTTAGTAACCAGGATAGTCATCACCAAAAAGGGCTCGATCAACGCTTTTAATGACTAAATTTAGTGACCAAATTGGTGGTCACCAAAATTAGTTTAAGTCATCTAATTTTAGTGACTGCATTTAGTGACCAAAAGTTTTATCACCAACCTATACACCATTAACTAATTTGTGACCATAATTAGTGACTAAAAAAATCGGTCAACAAAAAGTTTTTAGTGATTATATTTAGTGACCAAAATTATAGTCAATAAAAACATATGCAAGCTATTGTGACCAAATTTTGTGACAAAAATGTGGTCAATAAGACCTATCATGACCATGATTAGTAACCAAAAAAGTGGTCACTAAAATTCTGTTGTGTTATTTTATGACTATTATTAGTGACCCAAAAAGTGGTCAATAAAACTAATCAAAAGTGAATTTTGACTATTTCCTGTGACTAAATATGCGGTCATTATTATCCCAAAATGCAAAACACAATGACAAATATTTCAACAGATTCAAAAGTACTAAAATTCAAACTAAATGTAACAAAAAAGTACTTAATTTCTCATCCAATAAAAGTTTACACGCTACTTAACAACCACCATAGTGTTAACAAAACCACAAAACAATCTCCATAATTTCGTACATTGTTTTAGCATATTGAACATAGATAAAAGAAGATACTAAAATCTAAACCATAGAAAAAGCAATCCTACTCACTTCCTTCACGTTGGTGCAAGTTCGTCCACATATTCCATTATGTAATAGTTCATTTAACATTTACACTATAACATATTGAGAAGTTCAACATCATGTTTACAACTCATAAGAAATTAAAACATAACCAATATCATAAAGTAAAAGTAAGTAAGCAATAGTACTATATCAAATCCCTAGTGTATATCTGGTGATTTTACTCTCCCCCTAGACTATGGGGATAGAAAGATGGTTAGGCAGTCTCAAAATTAAAGGTGAGGGAGTAGGTGAGGGAGCTCAGACAATTGTGTGATCAGTTAATCTTTACAATATAAAATCTATAGAAAGATTCTATAATTAGACTATTAGGCGTGTGTGGATTAAGATTGACAAGGCAATGAAAAAAAATAGATGAAAGAGTATGGGCCTATTAATGCTGAATATAAAAAAAATCATTTTCTGTTAGACTCTCTAATATACTTGGAGTGTTATACTAGTAATTATAAGAGAAGGAAACCTTTTAGGTTTTTGAATGTATTAGGTGAGGACTACAAGTTTTTCTAAATAGTGATAACTGTGTAGGACAAGAATATCCAAGAAACTAGTATGTAAAAGGTGTGGCAGAAACTAAGAGTGTTTAATGAAGCCTTAAAGAAATAAAGGTACACTATAGGGAATGTGGATATAAGAATTCTAGAAGCACAAGAACACTTCCAAACTGTCTAGATGAAAATTACCAAAATATTAGACCTAAACTATTTGAGGAGAAAAATATTGGACAACAAAAAAGTTCAACAATGATTGGAGATATAGAAATGAATCGACAAAGAGAAACTAAAAGCAGAAAGCAAAATCTTACTGGATCAAGATAGGTGATGGGAACAATAACTTTTTTCTTCAACCATATGAAAAATAATGTTGGTATAAACTATATTAATATTTTTAAGGACATAAATGGGAGACTTTTAAACTTTCATCAATACCTAGAGAAAAAGGTCTTGAGATCTTACAAAAGATTTCTTGGATCAAGAACTAATGGGATTCTATCACTAGACTTGTCAATTATGAGGCAGGGACCTAGTCTCATTGATAATCAACAAAGAAGAATGTGTGAGAAGGTCAAAATGGAGGAGACAAAGGCCGCTTCGTTTGATATTGAGGAGAACAAGTCCCCAGGTATAGATGGCTTTAATTCTACTTTCTTTAAGAAGTCTTGGGAGGTGATAAAGGGTGACTTATGTCCTGTAGTACCAGAGTTCTTCCAGACCAACGAAATGCTTAGGGAAGTAAATAATATTGTGATTGTTCTTATTCCAAAAAATGGCCAATCTAAAATAGTGAGATATAAATACCTATAGCCTATTGCACACTCTTATATAAAATCATTTCTAAGATTGCTAAGCCATGAGTTCATTAAAGAAAGTGATCCAATGCTTTGCACAATAATTTCAGTAACTAAAGAATACTAACTAAAAGCTAATCAATAGAAAACTAAATTAACAATCAAAATTATAAGTTTCATGATTTGACCAGACTTACAATGCTGAATCAATCGATAAGAATATAATCGATACTTATATAATTGGTACAGTGTTTAAAAAAGTAATTGTACTTAGAAGAGCTCATCTTTTTGAGGACTCAACTGAATAGTCACCTTCTCCTTTTCTTTAATGGCATTGTTTGCTCTCTCTCTCTCTGACCACATCCCTCTCCATCCTCAGCTTTTCATTCACTACTGTTTTCTTTTAGAAGGTTTGTCTTTTAGACACCCCGGGTATGGTGTGTAGCTTGTTCAAGCAAATTTCAGCCAGTGTATTAGAAAAAGTTTGTTCTTCATGTCGTAATTCCTCATGCATTGCATTACAATTAATTATTATAAATACCAAATTTAAGAACATTTCAAATTATTTAAGTCATGTCATAACATAACATATTACCAAAGTTTCTTGGGCTTCTTCGTTGATCATTTTTCCTTTTTTCTTTGAGAAATGAGCCAAATCAAACTGATAAATTAATGGTAAATTTTTCCCTTTTCTTGCTGTCCATCTTTAAAAAATGATTGTCTAATAATCACACTTAAATATTCACATTATAGTATAACAAGTGTCAAGGAATATATTGTTGTACAATACTAGTAATATAACCAGTGTCAACGCTAATAGATAATCAACTACAAATACTCCTAATACCTTTCATTCTTCAACAACTTGCAATGGAAAATTCTTACATAAAATATTTCCTACATGCACATTGCATTTCATTTTCTATGATTACATAAGAGAGAGTTGGGGCAGTTAGCAGACAAGTCACCGTCAACATGTTTGCTTCATCATAAGGGCAGTTTGACATTTCACTTTGAATTTATTGGTACTGAATACGTGTTGCTCCCCCAATGTTACACGTTAAAAAGAGAAACAATGAAAGAAGACACTAGAAATGAATTGAGAAACTAGTAAAATATAGAAAAAATACAGATGAATTGAAAAACATATCGACATAAATATTCTTAAACATTTGTCGCGAGGAAGGTTATATACAGAAAAAAATACAGAATCATCAAATACCTATACATAAAATCCCGAGAACAAACAATGGTTAAGAAATTGGTATTGAGCAGACACATAAAAAAACCAATTTAAACTCTTTGAGAAGAGAAAAACATGCAGCAAATAAGAAACAACCTTGTAATCTCCATGGCAATTGATTTGAGATGAACCTTTAGAATTTTGCAAAAACGTCACTTAGTTATGTTTATCGATCAAGTAACAGGAAATAGAGGAACAATGAGATGGCAGATTGAAATTTGGTTGAAACTTCTGGCAGTGGTTCACCAGCCATAGCCAATCTGAAATGATGAGGTGCTACCATGGAGATGATGAGAAAAAAAAGAGGTTGAACCAGTGCTGGTGGGGTTCTGCCTTTTGGCCATAGAGAGAGAGAGATCGAAAGTGAAGGATGAGAGAGAGAAGATGAAGAAGTGGCGGTTTAGAGGGAGGAAATATTATGTCATGACCCAATTTCTTAGATCATGATGTTACCAGTAGGAGAAAATATTAGAACATAAATAAAATACAAAAGTTTAAGAATCAATAAAATACCAAAAATAGGTATCAGTGTCAAATGAATCACTAAGTACAGAAACAAGAAAATCTAAAATATATAATACAACTGTGTCTCCGAAATAAATGGAGATCAAATAGAAATGTCAAATTCGAAGAGAAACAGGTAGAAGCTGGATGCCAAGCTCACCCTGAATCTCTGAAGTAAAATATAAACTGCATAAACAATTGGCTGTGATCACGGCCGAGAACCTGTACTCGAATTTGCAAATATAGAAGTATGAGTACAAGCTGCCGAACCAACCAGTACCAGTAGGCTTCGAGGGCCAACTAGGAACATAACAATAATAAAAAATTGTAAATAAAAGAGTACAATAACGGGCTCACAGAAGCAAATAGTATCGCAAGAAAAGCTAGCTACGCAATTAAGAATCCAAATACAAGTAGACATGTACAGCTAACTAATCACATAACAAGATCTCGAGCAATGAAGGAAAACGCACCCTGAATCCTTGTAATAATATATGTGAATAATAATGCATTAAATGTGAATCAAAGAAGATAGGAGGAGAATATGGACGGTATATCGGTAACCTCAAATGAAAGAGTAAATGGCTCAAAAATAGTATAAGGCAGAAAATCCCACACAACATGAATGTCAGTTAACCAATAATAACAACTAAGTAATTAATTAAAGAAAATAAATGTTGAAAAGTCCCCCAGAAAGAGGCATAGCGTACACAGAAACACACTCACCAATTGGCATCCACATACTATTAGGGGTACACTGAAGAAAACAAGTGCAGAAAATAAACACACACATGAAGTAACGTCTTCAAAACCTCACATCCCAAATCTCATAGTATCAACACTCTCAAGTATGTCTCGTGCTTCATATCAATAGCATCATCAAGCCATCATCGACAAAGATCTCAAGTCTAACATCTCGTGCCTCATATAATTAATATCACCAATATCTGCAAAAGATCGAGTATCCTCAAAGGCCTATAACCAGTAGTACCATGTGTGTCAAAAAACTATACTCACTGTCGGGCGACGAAGGACTCAAGTCCCAGCGGCTGTACTCACTGCCAAATGTAATCGGTCTTAAGTGCCAGTATTTATTAGTCAAATGATATTTTCCGGTGCCAGGGTGTAAGGCCTAGGCTAAAATAAGTGAAAATAGTATTATCGGGTGCTAGATATTATGCCGAGTCTAAATAGTGAAAGATTATTTCTTATATTATTATTAGAATATTTCTATTTATTGCTTTACGTCAGTATTCATCTTTTTTATCAAAATAATTCTCTAGCCATCATGGCTAAAAAATTAGTGGTGATACTGACCCAGCCACCAATATACTCTCATTAGAGCCATAGGCCCAACCTCTCGTTTCATGAATGCACAACAAATCAACAATATATAGGTCAATATATGTTCATGTAATACCCACATCATATGCCCTGCACAGGTATTTCTAGTTAATTTCTAAGTCACAGGCACCATATTGCTCGGATTCCAAAATCCAAATACCAACATGGAGCGGATGAAAGAATAGTACAAGGTTATTATACAACCTAGCTAACTAACCAAGGATGCTATTTAGTATCATTATTAAAGCTATAAGACCGGAGATAGTCCCATAGAGCCTACTTGTCATTCGAAGAAAGAGCACTGGAATTTCACGAATCTTACTCCAACTGACGTCAAACGATCTTCGAATGATCTGAAACTTGCGCCAAAGTATTCTATATGTTAATGTGAGTCTAATGGTATATTTTATGCTAAATTTTGGACTGGGCCTAAAATGTCCTTGTGGGACCCGC
>JBDJHY010222633.1:0-11178 GCA_039654485.1 Withania somnifera | reverse complement strand
ATTCATATTTTGATCTTGGAAGATCTTCAATTTTTGGTGTTTTTGATCCATATTAGGTGTTTTTTGAGTTGGAAAAAGTGTTAGTACATGTAAAATTACCATATAGGGCAAGTACAAGGTCAAAATTACAAAGGGGGACCACAAAGGAACATCCCTGGTAGTGTTTTCGGGCTTGTTGTCCAAGACGGCGGCCAGGCCTGCATAGACGGGGGTCTGCCATCCCAGATAGTGGTCAAGTCACCCTAGATGGCGGTAGGGGCCCTTAGACGGCGGTCCGCCCTCACCCACGGCGGTCAAGGATGATTGAAAAAGGGTCCAAAAGTTATCTAATCTTTGTGGTATCAATCTTTCTTGCCTCATTTCAATTCCTTATTTCATTGTTTCATTTCTTAACTAGATAATTCTTTTTCATGAATTCTACAACTAGTTATCAACTAGTATTTGTCCTACTTAGTTGTTAGTTAGTTCTTTATGTTCGTCTTTGGTTTGTGCTTTCTCTTAAGCTTTTTGTTTAGATAATCGTTGTTATTCTTAATTCAAGTCCGGTTTTTTGTTATTAATGTTATGAGTCGACTAAATTCCATTCCTCCACAAAGTATAAACATAATTGTGAAGTGATTGGTCAAGTTAGTTCTTTATCAATCGTGGAAGAACGCCTTTAGGTACGTTGAGTGATTTTAATACTAGAGGCGTGAGGGTTTTATACTAACTTGTTTGTTGAGTTTTATAGGTACAAAATTTACATAAGGTTTAAAATGTCATCCACAGATTCATCCTATGGTTGCGATGACAATAATGAATATGCTTGTACCGATGATGGTTCTGAATATGGTAATGAAACTCATGAATATGAAGGTGAATTTTATGAGGACTATGAAAGTTCTTTGTATCAAGAAAACAAATATGGAACTCATGAATGAAGGAGAGTGCTATGAGGACTATGATGGTTCTTGTATACGTGAGGATGAGTTTCAGGAATACGAGTATGAGTCTGATAACGATGATATAGGGTATTCGAGTTACAATGGTGCCTTTAAAGAATGGGATTCATTGAGTAAAGAGAGTTGTGGAGAAGCGTTCTATCCCCCATCTTATGCATTTTCCTATCCATCTCGACGGAATCAAAGGGTAAATGGGGCACCAACTTTAGGATGTCATGTGGACCAAAGTAATAGTGTGGTAAACCAAAGGGATCAAGGTGAGGGTCTCAATATGACCAATGTGTAGTATTGATGTAAGTATATGTGGTTGTTCGGGGTTTGTACTTAAATTAATGATCATTATATCGATAACTACATACACCTCTTGAGAACGAATGGTTGGGCCTCCCTTGGGTGAAGAAATGATACCCTTATTCGACTCTAGTAGATATTGGGTAGATAAGAGAGTGAAGGTTCTCTTTTCGCTTGGCCAATATCAAGAAGAGGTTAGGTGTGACATCCTTCCATTGCAAGGTTGTCAAATCCTTTTGGGAAGTCCTTTGTTTAAAAAGCGTAAGATCACGTTTAGTGTTTATTGGCTCACTATGCATAGGACCACAAATATAATTACCTCTTCCTGGGAATCCACATCAAGAAGCATGGGTGAGAGGGGTACGTGCAGCAAAAGAAGACTGTGACAAGGTCCTCAAATTATTCCTGCAAATACAGGTCAAAATTCAAAAATAATAACAACTCCTTGTGAGGTTGAAACAAAGGGGTCTCCACTTGAAGCTAAAAAAGATGCACCACGTGAGTTTGTCACTACTGATTTGAACTTAGAGAGTGAATCCTTCACTCCTTGTACCACCAAATGGCGGTTGGATGTGAAGGGATCATCTATTCCCTCACCAGGAATCCTAGGAACTTATCCCAACTCCAATAAAATTGAGAGACAAAAGATTAAGAAGAGTAAGGGAGTGTTATGTGGCAACTCTAGAATGGAAAAAGGAGAGGTTTTGAGGAGAGACGTGAGTGAGTTGTCACAAGCTTACACTAACATTTTTTCTTCTAGCTATTGTGATTCTTATATAGGTTTTCTTTAAATAGTCCAAAAGATGAGCCTTATTTCTTGGAGAACCATAAGGCACTTGAAAGCAAGACCCAAGGTCAAGAGTTCTCTAAAGACGGTAGCCAAGACAATAAATATTCTTCTTGTGTGCTTACAGGTATGATAGTTAAATTCAACACTCCTAGTAGTGTAAAAGAGAATTTTGTTGACTTGAGTGTGTATGATAGCTCACCTTTGTTAGATAGTTCTTTGTCTTGTGTTGATGAGCCTTATGTCTGTGGTGACCATGGTAGCACTTTATTGCTTGACGATGTCGTCAATTTCATGAGTGCACGAATGCTAGTTGATCCTCTAGATGACCGAATTGACTTTCCTAAAGTCCATTTATGTCCACCTAGAGTTAGTACTTATGACTTGAATAGGCCCTCGCCGTGTGTCAAGTTTAATGGCTCTTTGAATACGATAGATATTGTGTCTTGTAAAAGTTTTGGTACGTTAGTTGATCTTTTTGATGACCGAGTTGCATCGTCTAGTAAGAGCAATTTGAGTCCACCTAATGTCCACACTTTTGATTTGGATAGCAATACATTATCTTATGGTCGGGATGATCCTTTGGGTGAAAATAGTCTTGACTTGCTAGATTACTTGAGGAACCCAAGTGGTATAAGTCCCAATGATGTTGGTCCTAATTATGATTCCTTTTATGATACCCCACCATTATTAGATAACTATGATAATGAATTGCTTTATTCTTGTGTAAACTTGAGTTCTGATTCATTTGGTAATGATAGTGGTTTGTGTCTGATTAGGAGTCCTTATCTTGAGAATGGTCATGTAAAGTGCTTAAATGATGATTCTCATTCCTTTACATATGATTCCCTTTCTAATTCTTATCAAATAACTAATGAATTGGAGTATGTTTTAAGGATAATATTTTATTTGACGACTGCATGGCTATGGGTGATGTACCTAGTGGGATTTCTTGTAGTGTTGGACATATAACTTCTTTTAGAAGTTATAGTTTGTTTAAAAATCCACTATGGGAAGATGAAACACTTTTCAATAATGGAACCCTTCCCATGGGAAATGGTAGTACATTAGTTGGAAAGGATAGTATGGAGGGGAAGGTGATATGTGTACTGTAATTAATTCTTCATCATTGAGTGCCCCTTTTCTGAGTCAAAGCTATGACGTACTTACACAAACAAGTACTCATACTCATGCAGACACATTCCTGCAATTTCTTCATGTGACGTTGAGTTTGTTGATGTGGTTGGTTGAGGATAAAAAGCGTAGGATTTGTGGGGTATTTTTAATGGTAGTAACACAAGTGCTCCTGCCTATAATAAAAAAATAGTAGTGTATACAAGAAATAGAAACAGGTTAATATGAAGGAGTTTATTTTGAAGAGGTTCATATCCTCCAGTTTACTTGATCATATTATAAGGTGTAAATCAACTCATGAAATATGGAGGACCTTCGATAAGTTTTTAACAAGAACAATGAAGCTCGGCTACAGATATTCGAGAATGAATTGGCTAACATCAATCAAGGTAATGTTTCTATTATCGAGTATTTTTTGAAGATTAAGAACTTATATTCCGATATCTTTTTATTGAATGCAAATGATGTAATCTCTGAAGCACGAATGAGAATAATTATCATTCATCATTTGAAATCAAATTATATTTCCTTAGTTACATCGATTCAGGAATGGGATCAACAACAATCCTTGGAGGAATTCAAAAATTTGTTATCATCACAGGAGTTATTAGCCAAATAGTTTACTGGTATATTTGTTGAAAAGGGATAAAGAAATGGGACTTTAAAGAAAAAATAAGAGATATGTCGCACTATAAATTTTCAGTGGTTCAAGCTCGCAAGGAAAAAAAATGATAGTCTACTAATAATTACAAGACTATCAAGTACTATCAATGTGGAGAAAAAGGACACTAAAGAGATTTTACCGAGCCAAAGAGAGCAATATGGTACAAATTAAGAAAGTCGAAAAGAATAAGAAGACTGGAAAAATGCTTTATACCTTAGGCTCGAGTAATATATACCATGTCATCCATTAATTTTGAAGGATACTGGATCATGGATTCATAGATTTAAAAGTGTTAATATCATCAACAAGAAGCATGAAGATTATGAATACGCTCAGACTAGTACTTGGAGGTGCTATCAAGGAAATAAAAGAAGCAAATTCTAAAACTGATAACAGTTTGGACATGAAAGATGTTGAAGTAGAGACTTAAAGATTATGTTCGAAGTTACATATGCCAATGATGACCATTCAAGAGAAAACATTAAGAGAGATATAGTGAAAGTTGATGTTTTTGATCAACCATTTGTCATGTTGAGGTCAATCACTAGTTTAAAGAAAATATTAGAAGAAAACAGAGAAGATAAAAATCACATAAATGAACAAGTTGACCTTGAAGGTTCAATTTTTTGATAAAAAGACAGATGTCATGAATTTGCAAGTTCTGAAGCTACCATACTAGTTATTGGGGAGGTAGAAATGGAATCGGGTGGGATTTATTATGGTGTTGAAGCTTCACTGAAAAAATTGATAATCATATCATCATCGACTCAAATGAGGAGACTCATGATCCCAATAAAATATTTTTGTGTTATGGAGTTGCATCTAAAAGAAAAGATTCAGAGATGTTGAACCTTAAAATTTCAAACTTGCCTATCATATATGTTTCTCCCGATAGTATAGCTGGCGGGGAGCTAAGAGAACGGGAGAGCCCTAAAAAATCAAGAACATGAAACTCAACATGTAAATGATTTACATGGACGAATTAATAAGAGAAAAGTTTCATCATTTGAAGAAGAAAGAAGAGTCAGGAAATATTATTGAGCTATGTACCAAGGTATATTTAAAAGCTTCGTCTGAGTTCATCTATTAAAAGTTTGGGGTAGCTTTCAAAAATCACTTTAAGGGAGAGTGAAAAATATTAAAGTTGATCTACCATATATTTTCGGGTAGAGATCCTAGAATAGTCTTGTATAATCTTTAGTAATCGTCTTAAAAAATATCTGAAAATTCTAGCAAGGTAGTTCTAGTAGAGGATGCTTTTACTAAAATTTTCTTATAGATGCATTTAGAAGTGTTTTTAAATCGTCTATATAGAAGTATAAATAGAAATGATCTTATACATTTTTAATAACCTCAAAAAAAAAAGTCAATTCAAGAAGTCTTCTCCCATTACAAAGTTCTCTCGTTCAAAATTCTCTTTCTTCTTTTAAGGCTTCCTCTTTTTTAATTAAGTCTTTCGATCTTAATAGCAATCTTAAGCTAATAAAAGTTCTCCCTGATTATATTTTTCAGGTGATGTTTTCAACAAAATTCACTCAAAGATGTACTTTTAAACCTTTTCGAAACTACTCCTAACTCAAATCACCATTTTGTCATTTTTTATTCTCTATCTCATAGCAAAAAGATAATCATACTAGAAATTTTAAGCTGTGTTAGTAATGTACATTATTCTCGAGTAAATATACTGGTGCATGTATTTGAACATCAAGGTGGTTGGGGTAGGGCCTCATTTCTTCCTGGATTTCCTCGTTTTTGTCTTCGCACTGTTGAAATAATTAGTCTCCTTTTTTCTGTGGCATTGAAAGAATCTCATCTCTTGTCATAGTGCCTTGTCACAAGCTCATAGCTGACAGGCACACACGCATCTTTGAAAATGCATACACCTCTTCATTCCTTAAGGGACTATGCTACCTCTAAAAATCATTTGTTATTTTCATTCATGCGGGGGGCTAATTATAAATTTAAAATTATGAGTATCTATAGCTATTTGAAATTATATCTAATAATTAAATTGAAACACAATTTTCCAACACATACATAAATATAAAATTTATGCAAAAAGTACCGCTTTCAATGTAAGTTTCCCTTTGTGTTTTATTTTATTCTTAATAAGATGCTTTTTATAGTTATCAAAATGTCATGAGATACTTATTGTCATAAAAAGTTTATTATTTATTTATTTAATTTCTGATGACAATCAAATCTTTATATAAAATCACATGGAGACAGTATACACTATATTTTATCAAAGCACAAAAACAAAACAGAGATATAGAATTTAAGGATGCGAATTTCATTTTGGACTCGGTTTTTCGTAAAAGCATACGTCAGAAAAAAGCAGTGACAGTGTGAAACTATTCAAGACAATCATGATGAATTAGAAAAGTTGATAAAGCAAAAGAATTTGACCTATTATTCATTACGGTAAATTAAAAAGTAGACACTTCTTCTATATTGAATTTATAACAGCACAAACTTGGCCTCCGGGTGTGTTTGCTACGAAAACTGTTTTCCACAGGATTTATTTGTTTGGAAAATATTTGAAAAAGATAATAATTGAGTTTCTGTTTTTTCGTATATTTGATATATAAGTAAAGAAAACTAATTTTAAAATAATTTATATAAAATTTAAATAAATATTATAGTACCTTGGGTGAAAATTAGAGGTGTGGTATGGTGGGGGGACTTTGAATAAGAACAGTAACAGATTCAATTTTTTGGGGGGATCGTTAATAATAGCAGTGACAGATTCAAATTTTTTATGTTATGCATATTTAATTATCTCTAATTTAAAGTTGTAATTAAAATTAACTGTTCAATTAATATATTTATATAAATTATCAAATTTTTTATATTTTACGATGCAATGAGTGTGTGAGAACCCATAAGCTTGAACGTTGACCCACCACGAGATAAGAGTTATAAAAGTGAGGTCAAAATGAGATGTATTCAAATGAACAATATTTTTTTTTAAAAAATTCCTTCATAAAGAGCACATACATGAGTGCTATTACGAATATTATTGCGTCTTTCTAATACTTAATATATCTTTATGTAAATTCTTAGTCGATTGCTTGAAAATATTTCTTTCTTATTCAAATGATTTGATTTTTTTTTTTTTTTGTTCTGCAGCTTTGCCACGCCAAGAAGTATGTGGCAGACATCATAAGGAGATATAACAAAGTTTGCACCCAAATATTTTCAAATAGGTGAGAATATAATGTTAATTCTTTTATTTATTTTCAGTCCTCTTGATTATTTTCTCTCAATTTAATTTTAATTTGCTTTGTTACATAGAAATGCACCAATATTTGACGAGACACACGATTGAATTAACAATAGGCTAGAAGGTTAGTTAGATATTGAAATTTAAAATATTTGAGTTGAGCAAGACTAATTAATTAAGACAGAGTATTTGGAATGCACATTTAGTGACATAGTCCATGTGAAAGATAGGAAAGTGACGATGGATACTCAAGTCTTCTCCAAGAATAGAATTTCAAATATTCTCACGACCCAAAACCGGGTCATAATGACGCCTACAACCCATTTGTAAGCAAGGCTATCCCTACAACCCGGAATGACAAGAAAAGGGTCATAACTAAATACAATCTCAACTAATAAGCAGGAAACAGAACAAAACGAGCAACAACGACAAATATATGCATACACCCATCCCAAAACATGGTGTCAATGACATATGGAGTTACAATAACAGAGTATTTAAAAGAATATATACAATATGTACAAGCTCCTACAAAAATACAATTAGGACATAGCATGTTGGGAAAAAAATGGAGCAGACATTAACATGATGAAGACACAATCAGCCTGTATGCCAGAAGCTCACAGTGGTCTCCGAGTATCTTCTATCTAGTCAGCACGATCACACCATCTCCAGTAACCTATACAGGTATCTGCAGCACGAAAATAGTGTAGAAGTGCAGTACGAGTACCAAACACAAGTACCAGTAAGCATCATAGGCCGACCGTGCGCAATAAGGTATAAGCAAAGCAACAGAAAGAGATACCTTAAATAGTCTAACACATCTAAGTAATGCAATACATAAAAGGGAATAGTAGGCAACTACTACTAGCAGGAGATTGGCAATAGCAACTAAGTTTCAATAATAGGGGTATACTCCTAAGAAAGCATGTCTATGTACTACAATCTTACTATATGACAACCAACTCGTACCTAGAGATATCAGATAATAGAGAACATACTTGGCCTCCAACTCAGCATCGCAGAGTGCAACTTAGAAAATATAAGATAAAAACAAAACTACAAGGCTATAAAGTAAGTAAATGTATAAATTATAACCCAAATAGTCCCCCACCCGACCACTGGGTACAAATAATAAAAAAACATACATAACCTACTTGATGCCCCATCCCTCTCGTAGGCACAATAAAGAAATAAGGACACACAGTGACTTTCCCCTTAAGCTCGGAGAGTACAACCTTATCGATAGGATAGAATACACGTGGGTGAGAACAATTGAACTCAAGGCATATACATTCGACGTGAGAGACTGCACCTTCAAATACTTCTCTCAGGACTCGCATTTGAGACCGCGCCTTAAGAACCAAGAGTTCGCTTACGCCATAGACCCGCGTCTTATAATCAGGAGTTGGCTTGCGCCATAGACCCGTACCTCAGTAATTCATGTCAGGAATGCACCCCTAGGCTTACTCACACAAGGACCGCACCCCATAATAGCCAAGACTGGAACATGCGTCAGTCCTAACACATCCTATTTATACTTTAAAATAGCTCCATACCAACACATGGTCATGGATTTCGTATACATATACACATGCACACACATATATATATGTATGTATTTGTAAAAAACTCTTTCCAGTTTAAGCTAGTGAAAATCTTCCATTTTTAGTTAACTAAGTAACAATTATATAACCACGGTATCAGGTCGTAACCCTACCCCCGAAACCTCATGCTAGAGTTCAAAATGCATGAATGCAACACAGAAATGTCACAAATAACTCTAAGACATAACTAAGATTGGCCGAAAGCCACCAGCTAAGCACACACCTTATATTAGGCAATTGCAGTAACCAAATTCCCTTCGTGGGGTCTAAATAAAGTGGTAAAGCTAAATGAACTCAAAAAGGAAATCATTTTAGGAACCCAACCCAACGGCTAACTCGTCACTGTAATTATACTATATTAGCCCCAATCTAGAATAATAAAGTAAGCCTAACATATCTGGCATGGATGGAAGTCCTCAAGAAGCATGCACAAAGCTCAAATCACTACTACAAAGCTCAGAACATCTCAAAACTATTAAAAGCATATTCTACGAGTCAAGAGGTGAATAATGAGACCTTAATTCCAAGCATAATTAGAGTAAAAAATTGGACCTAAAAAGGGGCCCGTGGGGCCACAACCTAAAAAATAATCGGGAGGTAGGCCTCATCTCAAGAAATATATTGATCAAATTATAGCTAAAACGGATCTGAAACGGGTTTCCAAACAGCCACGAAAGATTTTTCAAGATGAAAGAAATATTACAAGAGTAAAAAAAGCGGAATTACACACAAAATACACTTGAAAATGAAGAATAATGCTCACAAACTCTAATACAAAGCTTTGACAACAATAACCCCATGATTGCACCTCAAACACACCATATTGATCAAGATTTATAACTTATGAATGAATTTTTGAGTGGAAATAGAGAAATAAGACCTGCAAATGACATATATATATAGAAGTCACAGGGCCCGCAATTGCAGCTTGGCCATGCGATCACGACCTGTCCATGCTATCACAGCCGTTTGTTTAGTCTTCAATTACAATTGTACGCAGGGCCTCGCAATCGTGACCCTCAATTTCAAAGGGCCTGCGATAGCGGCCCAGGGCCACGCAATCACTCCACTCTACCCCGCAGTGCTTCACAATCTCGATTTGGCCTCACAATCGCGATGAAGGAGCTGGACCTGTATTTTTGATAGCAAAACAATTGTCTTTAAGAAATATTAGACACTTCAACGAGGGGCTCAGAATAAAATCAGACACGGATTTTGACAAATTAAATATGCAAGCTACATAAAATGATATTTTATACTCAAAATAATCATAAATACGTCCACCCCAGGTCTTAGAGAAAAGAACCCCTATACTAAATTGAACTAAAACCAGCAACATTCTAACTTTCCACACGAACCACCAAATTGAGCGTGGACACCTCAAAAAGTGTACCAATAACCCTACCAACCTAAATTTGATATTCTGGAGTTGATGGGAGCATCAAAATTCTAATTTGGAACTCCGATCATTGAAAGCTAACTCAGGCAAAATTCTTGACTCCAGTTGAACTAAATTTCCTCAAAACAACTCAAATTAAATCAGAAAACCCCGAGACTTGAACTAAAGGTCCAATTATACCAAAGTCGGCATCCTAGAGCTAGAGGAATTTCCACAATTTGATTTTGAGCTCGTTTACTAAGGTTTTCACTCTCAAGTTCTACTATTTCATAGTTAAGCCTTCAAAATAGAAAAAACTAAGATAACAAGCAATATAACTACCAGGGAACCGAAATACCCGTCCTAGCAAGTCAAAAATGACTTAGGTTAGCTAACAGAAGACTTTAAACATAGAAAAATAGAAAAGAAAGAAAATGACTATGCAGGTCATTATAAATATCTTAGGTTTAAAATCTAAATAAATTGTGATTCATGATAATATTACACATCGTGTTGGAGTGGGCTGGATGGGGCTTAGGTAGGGATAGAGGTACCATACTAGCCATGAGACGTACTAAGGAATCCTTCCCAAACTAGAGTATGAGATTGATAATTGCCAGGCCTAGTTGAGAATGGGGACCTAGGATAGGCTCCACCTAGGTTTGTTTCCACTCCAGTAGTCCAAGATATATTTATTTGAGTGTTAGGTGTGTTAGAGGGGTGGTATCAGAGTGGTGGTATAACTGGTACTCCTCAAGGTTCTTAGATCAGAGTTGGGGCTCAAATTCTATTTCATAAGCCCATTCCAGGTTTCAAGTTCTAGTAGATCAACAGGGTGTTAATGCCAAATATGATGATATGCCTTTTCTAGATATTAGAACTACGAGTATGGACAAGCTAGATATGTTAGACGAGGAGAAACATGGCATATGTGGTTTCAAAATATGGACACACCTCAATTTCAGGGTGGTCAGGATGAGACGCGTATTCATTTCTCATTAGTTTCTATAAAAGACTCTAGAATGTTGGTTTGGTTCAGACTCGTAGCATTGATTATATAATATTGCAGATGCTTGTCCTTGCCAAGAAATTGTGGCATGCTTATGTTGACTCCATACCTATAGGATCTCATCCTAAGACCTCAGAGATG
>JBDJHY010222632.1:0-20766 GCA_039654485.1 Withania somnifera | reverse complement strand
GTCTTAGCGGCTGCCTTAGGTGTTTATCCTGTCGTTTCTGATGAAGGAGTCCTGACCATCTGCGAGAGTAGAGTAATAAAATTCATATACCTCTTTGGATCATTAGACACCAATTGGAATCAATTAATAGCATGAAAGAAGGAATAATTTGAGTTTTCTTAGTGTCCTGTAGGCTCTAGAAAAGTACAGGCTTCTTTTTGCCATCATACAAGACTACATTTGACATGTATGTGCAATGAGATGAAAGAATCTAACATCTAATATAAACTTTGTCACAAACCAAAAGGTCCATCAGTGGCACCCACGTTGACCCTATAGTAATGAATTAACCCAAGCCTAACCCATTTTTTTTAGCCAAATTTAAATAATATAATAAGAAAATAAGAAATCTCAACAAAACATAAATATGAAATCTGAAAAATAAGAAGCAAAGCTACATGTTACATCCAAAAAAGTTGAAAGTCGTCAATCATAAGGACTCTATGTAGCCAAATCTAAGAATATCCAATAATATCAAAATAAAATATCACATTTGTGAAGAAAAGGGATAAGAAAACTGTAAATTAGTGGCATCCTGAAGACATAGTGCACGCCCTCAAATTTGAACTCAACCATGCTGGCTAGAGATAAGGTCATGTCTAAGCCTCTGGAATACCTTCTACATTCAACAAAAAAAAGTACATATAGTATTAACACAAAACCACTGCTAGGCATCATCGATCGATCCTAATTAGTAACAAATATGTAACTCAACTAAGTAACAAGTAATCAAAATGTAGCACATCGTAGGTAATCATGGAATCTACAAAACTCAATAAAGCCATATCATCAATCTCAAAGAATATCATCATCAAGTAAAAACACATATTATTTTAATTTTTCATTTATGCCTCTTTAATTAATATTTCTCCTCATCATATCTTTGTATAACCTTTTAAATTCTTATATCATTAGTTAGTATATGTACACATGCTAAGGGACTTATTTCAGCTTAATTAGTCATGACCTGTAGGGAATACACTAGGGTTCATGTACCATACCAGCGGGATACTCGATCCAAAACAATATGAATCTTTTATACCGATGTAACACTTGGTTCATAATATAATAATTATATAATTTTTACTATTTTTGTATTTGATCCATAACAATTGTTACTGTTATAATTACATCTTCTTATTTTATCATCTTTAAAGTTATATCACGAGTATCTAATTTATTCAAAGACCACTTCAAATATTTGACCACAATGTCAATTCAATCAATATCAATGCAGTCAAACAAACACAAGTATGTCTGAAGATCAATCACGAGTCATCAATCAAGATATACTAGCCAATAATAAGAGCTTAACTATCATTCAAATCATAAGATACCTCAGCCGATGATCTTGATATGACAAGTCATAACGCCAATCTCTTTCCACAAAGCTTCAGCCTTTTTGCGGTCTAAACAATAAACACAACATTATAAATCATTTGTGCAACTAAGCCTTGAGAATTCAACCCTATTAGTTCTAACCCTTTTCATAGATCTGCCTTTAACTAAAGGTTTTTTAATTATAACCTTACCCTAAATTATCATCAATCATGTTCATGGAGTATAATTCTATGCAATAAGACATTAATCAACGCCTTAGGATCACTTCTAGGTGATTTTTCATCTACCAATAAACTTTCTGAAAACTTTCAACACCTTGGGTTCTAATTCACAATTTCATCATCAAGAGTAATCATCAAGATTCTATAGTAAAAAAAGTTTACTAGGAGTTTAGAAGAATGAATTAGCTTACCACGATGAAGAAATTCCACCCAAACTCTAAAAAATTGTCCACGAAAAGCTCAAAGTCAAATTCTGAGTTTTATGAAAAAAACTCAGAAAAGGACCTCTAAGTCACAAAAAAATTATGACTGTAGAGAAGCCAGCCAGCCGCTATGGGGGCCGTTATGGATGTACAATGTCTGCTCTAGAAATCCTCCATCTAAAGTAACTGCCACTATGGTGATCCTACTACAACGAGATGGTTGTTGTACAGATCACAAGGCAGTGAGCACCTCTAAACCTAGAAATTCTATCAAATGACAACACAACTCCAATTTTTAAACAACGTAAATCAACTCTATCACGTCATCTCTCATAACCGTAGTTTTAGAAATCTATTTTTCATTTCAAAAGTTTCTACAAAAATCTAGTCCAGTCTACTATCTATTTTCAAATACCAATCCACTAACTTTTAAACCATCAAATTATAATCATCCTCAAAACTCACAAGACTAAACCATCCTAATATTTTACCAACTCTTATATTAGGAAAATTTATAATATGGAACATCGGACCTAACCAATGATGTAATGAAGGAACATGTCGTTACAAAGTTAAAATGTAATTTGGCACATGCCAAGAGATGGTTAGTGCATGATTTAAACATATTCTCTATAACTGTGATACAGTATCCCTTGGGGAACCCAATTGATATCGAGACGCAAAAATATAGATACGAGGACTCTGAATTATCAAAGAAAACAAACATAATTCAAGATTATTATTCGAGATGAGATAAGAAGAAAAAAATATTATTTGAATCCATGAATAACACGAGGGAAGGAACTTGAATTTGATAAATGAGAAACCAATTTGATTCCACAAATAAGTGACTCAATATGAAATCAAGGTAAAGAGTTATAAATCAACAATGGGAAACCACCCATCACTAATCTAGATTATCTACCTAACAAAAGTGAATCCACCCTTGATCTACAATCTAAGAAACTACTCAATTCTTCATCCAAAATCATTCTAAGGAATAAAAATAAAATAAAAGACTATTTATAATTTATTACTGAAATGGCCCAAAAGTGACCCAAATCCATCGCCAAGTAGCACCCTCAAGTTGCAAAAATGCTCTTTGGGTTGCCAAATTGGATGATCAGATTGCCAAAATGGGCAAAACGTTTTGGACATATTGACGAAAGGATTGACCCCTTTGGTGCATTGGCCTTTGGCACTTGAAAGTCTCCTTTGAGGTCCTTCCTTATGTTCCGCATATATGTGTGACTCCAATCAGCAATTATAGTTCGAATAGTGTCGGGCAATATTGTATCAACCTACTCTTCTTAACAATATCGTCCTCGAATCTGAATCTTCAAAACAAGGAAGATAGATGAGTACAAGGTGCTTCTCAAACCAATCCAAGGTATAATCATCATATGATGGATGATAATACCTACAGCAAGAAAAATCATAATTAGAAACTCTAAAATTCTCACTTTTGTGATATAACCAAGTGTCCACATGCTCAATAAAGAACACATATTCAAACAAATCAGGAAGAACTTGGCTACTCAATAACTCAAGACAAGAAGGTATATTACAAGAGTAAAATCAATTTGGAAACAACGCATGCAAGAACATATTGATTCCACCTTTTAAGACACAATTTCTACCCTTCAAATCAAGAGATAAACTACAATGTCTAAGCGCAATTCTATAAGCAAGGTCATTCCAATCAATGGTTTCCCCCAATGCACTAGCATAAGTCAAAGATAGGATCACTACCAAGTAAGTTCTGGGGTCAAACACGAAGGTAGTGTCCACACAAACCAACCCGAAACAAGTTATCCCATTCTTGGGGTCAAAAGAAAATGGTACCCAAAGTCATACTCAATAACCTTCACAAGTAAACTAAATCAAAAATCTAAAAGATTTATTATATAGAAATCACAAGAGGTCACATTAGTACTATAAGAAAGTTTAAGAGGAAAAAAGTTAACCCTCATGCATTTAAAAAGCCTAAGATTAAGCATGAGCCAAAAGTACGTATCTTCCATGTGAGAGATAAGGTATGTGAATTCATACCATTTAGTTTCTCTATTAGGTTCCTTCCATTTTTATTCATCGTCAAAACTCCTCCTATGACAAAACTTAGCAAACATGTCAATGAAGAACAAAAGTTCATCAAAAGAGAGAGTGATATATCTAAGCTGATATGAAGAATTCTAGGGTTCCCCTTCTTGAAAGGGAAATCTTCATTGTTGAGGGTTTGTCCCGTACACAACTTAGATCCATCAACGAGATTGTGAAATCCTAAAAAAACCTTAGATCATTGGGATAGGTACCATTAACCTTACCTAAAATTTTCTTGTCATCTTGACCAAGAATAAAAAATTAAGTGCCAAGATCCATAATACTGCCTAAGTCAAATGGAAATAGATCCTGTGAGTCTAGATTAAAAGAACATTCTTTGGGATGAAAGGCAGCTCTACTCACATATGACATGTTGGGTACACAATCACAAGCATCGTCATATGTAAATACATAGTAAAGAAAGGTTTTACGTAAGCAACTTCATATAAGGGGTTCTCACTTTCAAGAACACTAGAAGAGTTGATATGTTCAAGCACAATTTCATGATTAGAATATTCCAAAGAAAAAGCATTATATTCTACAAATGTATCACCTTTCTTCACCAAACAATTATCCCCAACTAGGCACATGCCACCACTAATATTAAATGAATTACAACTAGAGTCATCACATGAGTCAAGTAATTCATAAAAGGTAGGTTTTCATATAAAGGTATAAAATCAAACTCATAATCACAAGGGTAATCACTAACCGGATTCCTCAAAAGCTCAAGAAAGTCATTGTTATTTCCAACCATAGGGTCATCCATTTTGAAAGGTGAGAGATCAATATCAATAATTGAATAGCTAGAACAATCTTCACTCAAGCCTTTATTCTTAATGGATTTCAAGAAATAAAACAACAAGTGGATTTAGTGCATGTTATCTTGTTTGTCTAACACATCACCATTATCATCACATGATAATGTAACTTGATTCAACACAAACACTAGGTGGATATAAATCAATCTTACTAGAAGAATCAATTTGGTTATTAAAAGGATCAACTAGTGTATAGACACTCTCAACAATTATAGTATCAATAGTCAAGAAAGAGTCAACATTTTTAACACAAGGAAAATACTCATCAAGCTCATATAAAATTAAGCTACTACTCACACTCAATTGGATACTAGCCACACAATATTCCAAGTCCAAGGAAGTGTAAGAGTTAGCTTTGTTATCTTCAAACTCATTGGAAGAAATTGTTTCACCTTGGTTAAAAATTTTAGAGCATACTTTCCATGTAGGGAAGCTTTTAACTTCCTCGTGACTTTTCACCATTTGAGGCTTATCATTAGGTTTTCCTCTAAGAATCTATACCTACAAAAGAAAGACAACTAGAAATAGAAGAGGGATTATATGAGTTAGTTGGTGACAACTCCCTCACATCACTCCATATATCTTTTCATTTTTCCACTCTAGAGTTTTCACTAACCACTCACTTAATTCTCTTAATCTTTTGTATCTCAATTTATTTGGAGTTAGAACAAGAGCCTAGGATTTCTTGAGAAGGGATTGAGGGTCCTTCCAAATCTAGCCTCCACTTTGTTGCACAAGGAGTGGAGGTTGTGACTTCCAAGAATGAATGCTTATTTCCAAACTCACCTGATATGGTTTCCTTTGTAGGCACTAGCAATTCCTTGGGTTTATTTTCACCTACTATAATAGGGGGTAATAGTGGCAAGAGAGGTGTTATATCTTTGTCCACAATATACTTACTCTAATCTTGTATATTTGGGATGTTATGTTTTGGGAACCATAAATCTCCCATACATATATCAAAAGTAAGCTTCACAAACTACGCAACACCAAACCTTCTCATAATAGTCCCCAAGTGAAATATGCACATTTGCTTGCTTTTCCAACCATACTCCTTTTGGACACTTTCGAGGTTCTTTAATCGGATAACAACACAGCCCAAGATTATCCACCACCATTCTAGATATGATATTCCAAACCACATGATCATCAAGAATATGGTTGAATCTTAGAACACCGTTAAGATTGACATTTACTTCAAGCCGTTGCACCTCCGACTCATATCTATCTTGGACCCTTGAATTCCCTTACCTAGGAGAGGAAGTAGAAAAAGACGAGGTATGGGATGTAGCCTTAAAAATTTTATTTCTATAGGATGTATCATTATCATAGCCTCCATTATATCTATTATCAAAATCTGAATCCATAGTTGACTTCCTTCCTTGTATTGCGATGTACCTACCTACAAAAACCTACAAATAATTAGCATAAAAATTGCCCTACAGTGCTGTATTTGGAAACTCCTTTTTCCTTCCTAGAGTATTATCCCAAGGTTGACAAAGAACTACTTCATCCAATAAATTCATGAGGTCACTAATCCTTTATGGAGGAATAGAATCTTATAGACCAATCAATAGACAATCGAGAACAAGTAGACAGAAGCCAACAAAAGTTCAACAAAAATAAACTAGAAAAACACACAAGAAACTAGCATGAAAAGAAAAGGAACACAAAGTTTAGTAACCCAACCAAGTAGAACAAGTATTAGTTGTAAAATAAACCAAAGAATTAAGAAAGGAAACTAGACACATTAAAGAAACTAAAAAATGAGATCAAAAGATTGGAAGATAGAGATTGAAACCTTAGCCTAGAGTTTAGTTCACTGTCTCCCAATTGTTCATGACCTCTCCAACCAAGGGGTTAAGAGCCCTTTAGGAAAGCACCATGAAAAAACTAACTATTTCCAAATATGATGGAGTCTCTTACATCATCGAATAGACAAGTCCTATTCGCCAACAAGCAATGATCCGCCCTTTTAGAGGTGAGTTTCACCAAATGTAATAGAAGATTTAGCTTGGATTTCTTATTCTAATTTGACAATTCTCCCTTATGCTTCCCCCTTCTCTCTATTCAAGATGGAGGTGCACTGAAATGGCACCTCTAGATCACCAAATGGGACAGCTCCTTCCCTGGGAATCAAATTTTGGGGAGTTTGAATTTCCCTTGTACTTCCTTGGCTTACTTTGATCCTTGATGCTAATTATTCAATTACAAACACTTTGTATTACTTTTATTTACTATTAAAGGATCCAACACTCCCTTTTGAAGATTTTTCATAATTCACCATGAACAACATGATGGACATAAAGAATAATTGAAAAATCTTCAAATCCTTATAACTCTTTCAATTTAGCTGTCTTCTTCTAAATTTGAAATCTAAACTCCTTAGTATATGAGGAAAAAACCCTGAACATTTTAAAGACTTGAATTCCACTAACTAAAGACAATGTTGAATCACAAAATTCTAGGAAATCTTGAAGGTTTATGAACGTGAAGAACACCTCTAAATTCACAACTCACTCCACCCAACTCCAATTCTCATGAAATTTAATATATAAGGTCCTTGTGATATGTTGATAAATCCTTAAAACTATATAACCTTAAATTTACACTCCAAATCTAGGAATTTCAAAACTCGTTTTCTCCAAAGCTTCAAACTCAACAATGGTGAAAGCTTCAATTCTAACCCAAATGGAACCAAATGTTAGATCTCGAATCTAAAACATTAGGAGATTCAATTCCCAATTTTAGAAACTCAATCAAAGATGCAATTTGATAAACTTTTAGTAAACTTTTTATTTATCAATTAATTGGTGTTTTTCAATTTTACGAACTTAGGATTGAAGTTCGTCGGAACGAATTTTAGCCAAAGCTCTGATATCAAGTGATACGACATCACTCGAAGAAACCCAATTGATATCAAGAAACAGTTATTAAGATACGAGGATATGTAAGTTATTATGAAATGGTGATTTTAATTCGAGATGTAGGAGATGAAAACGGAAGCAAGAAATATTATTCAAATTCATAAATAACACAATGAGGAAGAGACGTCTATTCAATAAATGAGTAACTAATTTGATTCCATAAATAAGTGATTTGATATGAACATCAAGGTAAAGAGTTCTAAATCAATAATGGGAATCCATCCATCACTAATCTAGATTAGCTACCTAACTAAAGGAAATCCACCCTTGAACCACAATCTAAGAAACTACTCAATCCTTCATCCAAAATCAATCTAAGGAAAAAAAATCAAATGAAAGTATATTTATAGTTTATTACAAACAACTCCCAAAAGTGACCCAAAGTCATCGACAAGAAGCTCTCTCAAGTCACCAAAATGCTCTCCAAGCCTCCAAATTGGATGCTCAGCTCACCAAAATGGGCAGAAACCTTTTGGACATATTGGTGATAGGATTGACCCTTTTGGCGCATCGCCTAAATGTATTCCAAAACCAGCGGATCGCCCATTGGGTAAGGACTTTGCCGAAATGGATAGGCTGGTCTTTTTCCATCCCTTGCTCCGAGTTCTCTTCCACCTATACATTTTTCACTTTGACACTTGAAAGAGTCCTTTAAGGTCCTTTCTCGTGCTCTGAAGGTGTGTGTGACTCCAAGCCTCAATTGTAGTTTGAATGATGTTGGGCGATATAGTATTATATAACTGGGATTGGTCAAAATAAGGATATATTTTTTTTTTAAGTTAGAATTGGTTAAAAAAGCTAATAGGGCACTCACAAAGTTAAAGTGTCTACTTACGAATCAGGTCAAAGTTCAGAGGGTACTTTATGAAGAAAAAACAAAGCCCCTGCAGGGTATGGGAAGAAAAAGGTTGGCTGAATTTCGGCTAACAATTCTTAAATTAATGGGAAATTTTATGTAAAAGTATCTAAAATTATTAGTTATTGTCCCTTTTGGCTCATGAATAATCTAATTCTTTTTTATAATTTCTTCATCTATGCTTTGTTTCAATATCTTTTTCATCTTTGTTTCGGCTTTCAGGTTTCTTTGTCATAAAATCTCTTGTTTTTGATATTGTTAATTTGAAGACGATATCAATCGCTATGTCAGCTTAAATTACTTAATTTAATTTAAATTGAGTTTTTGGTTGAGTCTATTTAAAATTTTCTTTATTAATAACAAGCACCTGTCATCTATATTTAGGTGCCTTCAATATGTTATAAAATTATTATTTTGGTCAGTCGATCAAAAATATAGTATTTGACAATTGATATGGTTACTTAGCTTTATTGCATGACTTTTAGTTTTCTTCCATGCAACTTTTAGGTAGTCATTTTACTTTAGCATTTAATCCTTTTTTATTATTAATTTGTTATAAGTAATTGCATTATTTATTTTTATTTTTATTTTATTGTGTAGAGTGTGTTTTCATTCATCAATACTGATATAATTTTGACTTTTGATATCAATGGAAAAATTTAGTTCATTATGTTTGATTTTTCACCTTAATTATTAGCGTGATAGAGTTATCATATTCCTTTTTTAATACACTTTTTATCTTAAAAATTTTACCTTATTTTTTCTAAGTTTATACTTAATAATATAAAATACACATAATAATTTTTTTATGCACTTATAATTAATTAAAGTGACAGAAACGTCCAAATAACGTACACTTGACTTTTCATGTCTAAAATCACCAATAACAGGTCTAAAAATTTTGATCAAATATTTTGAAACATCAATACAGCACTTGATAACAGAATATCATGCGAGTATACTTCAATAGTTGAAAAGACAATGTACATACATTTCTATTCCGTTAACAAAAGCTTTATATCTTATATAAAATTTATGATTTGAAGAAAAGGTACTAAGAATACCTGCAATAGAAACCTAATCGCCTTCAAGAGAAAGTTACCAAATATCCTTTTGATAGAAAATTAAGTGCAATTATTTGGCAAATCAAGTGTTATATCACCACTAAGGGACCAAAATCTATAAAACAAGCTATCAATACAAATTTCTCTCACTAATTTTGAAAGAATTTAATTTCAAGTCTCTTTAGAATGTACACACCTTATAGTTAAAATTCTTATCCATTTAGTAATGAATTTATTAATGATGTAATAGCTTTTTAAAAATTTTAATAGTGAAATATACATATTTTTGAGATTTTAAATTTTTATTGTATTAAAGGATTACATTTAGTATGAAAACAACCAAATAAACTAAATGCCAAATGCTATTGTAGATCGTGTAATAATTGTTGCTATACAACAATAATATATTCGATATATTTCCATGAAGTAAGGTTTGAAAATAATTGAGTATATGTAGTTCATACCACTCTCTAAAAATCAGCTAGAAAAATTATTTTCAAAAATCATTGCTATAAAAATTAAAATAAAATGTCAGAACAAATGAGATTCTCATAAATATATTTAATTACACATCAGAATTTGAATCTCTTATGTCTGAAATTGGTGTTGGGACAGGTGGAATCAGTAGAAATCACAATGACGAATAGGTCATAGGTTTGGCTGAATCAGAGGCCCTTCATACGGGTCTTCATTTAGCACACACTCATTAATTGATACCATTAGAAATTGAAACTGTATCCACATATGTATTGCAATTACTTGAATACACACATTCGACTTATGAGCCCATTGTTCTTACACACATTCGACTTATGAGCCCATTGTTCTTGCATGCATGTCACTTTTGAAGAAGTTGCAAAATCTAGTAGTCCTCCATAATTTTAGGAAATCTACTATGTGGCATGATATTTTTTAAGTTATCAACTAGTGATCAGGTCCTACTTTTGCATACTCCACGTGAGCTTGCCAAAGATAAGAATGGAGTTACAACTAGCAAACTAGTTAAATTTTGAAAATCTTGCTGTAACATCTAACCTTGTTAGGAACAATGCAACTACTCTGTATATAACTATGTGATTTATATATATCATCCTCTTATCCAAAAAAAAAAGGTAGTTCATTTAGTGTCAATTCCACTACTTGCCCGTTGATAAGTCTCAAAAACTTACCAAGGTAGTGATACAAGAATGCTCCGTCTAATAACAAAGAATCATGAATGTAACCTGCAAAACAAAGCCCAGGGTGGTCCCTGGGGTCGTTCTCCGATGCTTAAGTTAGTAAACAAGCAATAGAAGAACTCCAAGAATATTTAGTGAGCAGTATTTTGAGCGTACCTTTGCCTTTGAACTTACTAGGGCTTTTATAGATGTCTCTGATGCCCCAGTAGAAGGAAAATCGTTCCCAGAGTGACTTTCGGGATTTGATGTAACTAAGTATGGTAATCCTACCATAATTCTACCACTTATAAATTGTAGTACATTCCTTATAAGATTCTTCTCCTATTTAGGAGTTCTTTATTAAGGTAAATATTAATTACCTTGTTATGTCATTATTTGTGTGGGTCACTGCTATTGGGCCTATTGGGCTCATATTATTTAGGTGGGCCAATGTGTCTTTTTAGCCACATTCCTACACTGAACAAATCCTAAATTTCAAATTTCAATGGGTTGAAGTTAGACCCATATTGTGAAACCTAAAACCCAAACAAGACATATGGATTGAGTATAGGAAATTAGAGCTACCTTTAGAGTGTGTTTGGAACGAAGGATTTTTCAATTTTCTCACGTTTGGTTGGCGTAAAATTTTTGGAAAATATTTTTTAAGTAAAGTTTTTTTTTTTTCAAATTTAAGAAAAATGACTTATATCCAAACTGTAAGAAAAACATTTTCAAAATTCTCTTTCACCTTCACACCCCAACTTTTCATCCTAACTCGAAGTTTGCGGTAGGGTCTCGGGGTCGGGATTCTGGTTGTGCTTGAATCTTGAGCTGATATCCGGCCCCAAATTTTGAATCGGGGCCCAACCTCAAATACCAACCTGAGACCCAACCCCCGATGCCGACCCAAGTCTCGACCCCAAATTTCGACTTGAGACCCGAATCCTAACACAAGACCCGGTACCTAGATCTGACTCTGAATCCCGATCTAAAATTCTGGCTCTATACCTAAACCCGAACTCCAATCTTAAATCTCGAACCCAAATCCCAACCTAAGACCCGATCCCGGATCGAGACGCGAGATTCGACCCTGAATCTCGACCAGAAACCCGATCCCGAATCTCAAACCGGTACCTGTCCCCGAATCCTGACTTGAGACCCGACCCCAAATTCCAATTCGAGACCTGACCTCAAATTCTGCTTCGAGTTAGAGTGTAAGTTAGTTGTCAGATATGATGTCATTAGTATTTGGCAAAATTATACATATATACTCTTGAAATAATATTTTCTTTTTACTAACCAAATACCAAACCACTTGTATTACAAGAAAATATTTTCTCCGAAAACATTTCCTTAGTACCAAACACGCCCTTAGTCTTTCCATCTTTCTTCACAGCTTAGCGCCCCCCTCTCTGATTATAGCAGACAAGTCATCATATACGAGAAGAGAAGAAGTTAATAAGCTGCTTATTAGCTCTTTCTGGTACTTTTCCTTTTCCCTTTTTTTCTTGTTTGGTTGGCTGAATTATGACCTAGTTAAATAGTGTAATTTTTCTGGGCATTAACACCCCTTAGCATAACGTGTTGTCAACATTAGCTATATTTCAAAATTTCAGCTATATATGTGTGTGTGTGTATCTTATATAAAGATACATAAATGAGCTCTTGTGAATAAATAAGCATTTGTTATATGATTATTTTCTGATTCTTGTGATAATAAGTTCTTCCACTTGAGCCAAAAGGCAAAATTCCATTGTTTGGGAGACTTTTGTGAAATTGCCTTCTTAACAGCGAGGGAAAGTTTAAGTGCAGAATGCAAGATTTGTGGTAAAATTGATATGACATGCTTTAAGGATGGAACTTCAAAATTAAAGCGTCATATTTTGGGAACTCAACTCATACACCGAATAACACAAATCATCATCAGTCTGAACCAATTGATCAAGCTGTATACAGTTAGAAATTGCCCATATCCATACTTAAACAACATAATTATCCTGTTAGTTTATAGATCATTAAGGAAATATGGATAGCCATTTGTATTTAAATTGTGTTGTAAAGACCATATCAAGAAATATAGCTAAGTCAGATATTCTGAAGATGTTCTTAAGAGAAAAAGCATGTCTGAAAAATGAGCCTAAGTATGAACCCTCGCGACAATCTTGATGTATCTGGCCTTGAGGTTTAAGTTGTTTTTGTGTTTTGGAATTTAGACCCTGTTGGGATAATAGATGCAAAGATATGAAGTATGTTTTGAAGTCTCCCAGTATGTTACTAAATTAGCATGAAAGATAGTTGTACTTGTATTGGGGCAATGAGTTATATGTTGAGGTTTGCCAGTATGAATTAGCTTATTTTGTGTTTGAATTAGTAATGTGTAAATGCTGAAAACTGAATAAATAAAAAGATCAAGCACAAAATTTGCTAATAGATACCTAAAATCACTTTCAAAGTATGGGTTAAGCCATGTGACCCATCACTCAGCCCATATTCAGCCCGTATTAAATATGAGCTGGTTGTGTTTAAACCATTTTTTTATTCGACCTGTAACTCGCAAATTTCCCAGCACTACTTTATTCTAGGTTTCACTTTAATACGAATCAGCTTCCTCAAAATTTTAATCTCTGTACAAAAGCCTTTGGTGGATCACTTAGTGGTGGAAAATTTAAGTACCTAAAGATTATATTGGTCCAAGATAGAGTATTTGTTGTGTAAGTTCAGTGAGATGGAGAAGGAGGAAGACGTGATAGTGAAGTTGGATACTCAAGCTATCTGTAAGAAAGATAGTTTCAAGTGTCTGAGGTTTATGATTCAGGGTAATGGAGAAATTAACGAGGATGTTTCCCACCACATTGGTGCGGTACAAAGTGACTGTTAGACCAACTATGTTATATAGGGCAGAGTGTTGGTCAGTTAGAAACTCTCATATTCAGAAGTTGAAGGTGGCCGAGATAAGGTTGTTGGGATAAATATATGAGTTTACTAGGTGTGATAGGATGTGGAATGAGGTTATTAGAGGTATGGTGGGGTGAGTGCAGTGGAAAATAAGATGAGGGAGTCGAGACTGAGATGGTTCGGACATGTGCTTAGGAGAAATCCAAATGCTCCTTTACAGAGGTGTGAGAGGTTGGGGAAGGATGGGTTCAAGAGAGCAAGAGGTAGACCGAAAAAATATTTGAGAGGTGATATTACAGGACTTGAAGAAGTTATAGCTTACCCAAGACATGACCCTAGATAGAAAGATGTGGAGGGCAAGTATTAGGGTAGAAGGTTGGTAGGTTTGGGGTTAGTTTTTGTTGGTAGGTAGGTTTGCTTTGCCTGTCTTAGAGGCTTAAGAGTCATAGTACCTTAGGTGTAGAGTCTGACTCCGAGAGTTTTGGGTAGATTTGTTGCTTCGTATAGTGTGACTATAGTACTATTTGTTGATAGCCTTGTATTTGTTGTTATCTTATTGTTTTTTTCTTCCCATTATTCATTGTCAGTATATTATGTCATTTTTTATACATTGGTTTCTATGTCTTTTAGTATTGTATTGTCTTGGGGCGAGCCGGAAACAGTCTCTCTCCCCAATTCCTAGGTAGCGGTATGGACCGCGTACATTCTACCCTCCCCAGACTCACAGTGGGAATATACTAGGTATGTTGTTGTTTAGATTCTATTGAATGAACATCTTCTCCTGATGCGTCTTTCATACTTTCTGTTGTTTGTTTTATGATCTTGCGACATAATATTGTTTGACTTCGATATTCTTTCTAACTTCTCTGTTTTCCCTTGTGCTTTTGAAGTTATTTGGAAGTAACAGTCTTCAACATTAGTGGTTAGTAGCAGTTGTCATTTCAATAGTCTGCATGGCACTGACATATTTCACCTTAGAAAATCAGGTATTATTTATGCAAATGAGATGAAGGATTCAAGACTTAAATCACTCACTGCTAATTTACATCGCATGGGAGTGACAAACACCATTGTCTGTAACTATGACGGCCAAGAGGTTAGAATTAGACTATTTTGCAATCTTCCCTTTAGAACTTGCTGCATTTTGTTTACATTTATATTTCACATGGAACAATGTTGTTCTACTTTCTTCCCCATTTTGAGTGTACTATTCACATTGAGCTGCAGGCGTTGATGTCACAGATTTTGTTGGCCTGTGTTTCTGTTTCTTGGTTTACCTAGTGACAATATACGGACAAGTCCTTTGATTTAAAACCTTGTCTGGGACTCATTTTAGCTGCCTAAAGTTTTAGGTCAGAACTCTGTCGATAGGATTTTACTGGATGCTCCCTGCAGTGGCACTGGGGTATGTGGTAATGTTTGATGCATATATTTGCCCAAAATCATATCTAATTAGATGAATTTTGTTTGTCCTGCATGTGATCTCCAAGGATGAGTCTGTTAAGACTTCCAAAACTGCTGCTGATATACAAAAAGGCTCACATCTGCAGAAGGTAAAACTGAGTTCGACGTGTAAATTTGGTGGTTTTGTGTCATTCATATCTCTAGACTTGCAATCATGAAAATTTCAATGAACTCGTTGTATGCTTGCGAGCTTGTCATGCTTCACTAGAGAACTTGTATACAGCAAATCACCGGACAGATGTTAAAGAACACTGGTTTCTGAAAATCTGTAATTTTGGAGAGATTAAGTTGCAAGGAAAATTGTTTTAAATGATTGATTTCATCAATCTTATATATTGTATGGAGATTGTGGGTTGGGGGGGATTTTGCAATTCAAGTTGCCTTGTTGCCCTTGCTTTTAGGTGTGTTATTATCTGTACCCTCCCAAAGCAGGAGGGTGTTGGTGATGATATTGGATTCAGTTTCCTCCCTCCTTCAAGCAATGTTAATTTTGGCCCATAATGCTTATGTTTATCTTAATTTCCCCATTTCACATGTTGCTATTGTTTTGTCTTTGAGAAACCTGTTGCATGGTCAATTTTCATTTCAGGAACTGATACTTGCAGCAATTGACATGGTTGATGCCAACTCAAAATCAGGTGGATACATAGTGTATTCTACCTGCTCCATTATGGTTAATGAGGTATCTTTCTAGACTTATATTCTTAATAAATCTTATAAAAGGGTGCCCTCCTAAGTGTTTGTATGCATACTAATTTCTACTTATTTGCTTAACTTGGGTATTGCAGAACGAAGCAGTTATAGATTACGCACTCAAGAAGAGAGATGTTAAACTTGTGCCATGTGGACTTGATTTCGGGAGGCCTGGGTATCGCTTGCGCTATTTATGTGCATTTACTTCAGAGGTTTAATTCTACCACTAACTATAGCTGCTTCGAATTCCAGATTTTTTCGCTTTAGGCAGCACCGGTTCCATACATCTTTGGACAAGACAAGGCGATTCTATCCTCATGTGCACAACATGGATGGATTCTTTGCGGCAAAGGTATGTCGTATCATTTGGTGATAGTTTCTGCTGTAGGTTCATTGAAATAGAGAGAACTATGGACCAAATGAGAAGTATCAAGTGGCGAGCCCTAATGCAGGAGTCGGAAGTCCTACCTTTCTGGTCTTTGGTGTCCATTCTTAACATTGATCGCGGAGCCCCAAGTGAAGTACAAGGAGCAGCCACATCCATTCAATTCTCCTGTAGAAGTCTCCTTTATTCAAAATAATTTCCCCCCTTTTTGTTATATAGTTTTTCCCGTAAGCCACTAATATCATTGAACACCATATGTGCTAGAAGATAGAAGAAATGATTATGGTTTCTGGGATTGACATGCTGCTGTAAATACAAATGAAAGATTCTATATGTTTCTTCTTTAACGTTGCTGCAAGTTTTTCTCAGTCGAGAATGTAAAGCCCCCATATGTCCTTTTTTTCAGTTGAAAAAGATGAGCAATTCCAAGTCTGCTGCAAAATCTTTGTCTCAGTCCAAAGAAATACAAAGTGCTGTTACCATTGAGAGCAGGGACCTGCAGAAGGCTGAAGAGGATGATAAGCATCCAGAGCAAAAAGGCATTGCAGAAGAGAATGGGAAATTGAATGAAAAAGTAATGGCTGATAAAAAGAGGAAAGAGGGGTGTCCAAAAGCATTCAGATAGAAAAGGTTTAGCAACTAAAAATGGGAGGGCAGAAACCAAATCAGTGGCACCAAAAAGGAGGGAAAAGAAGAAACCCCCTCCTAGAGAGGAAATTGCAAAAGCTAGGTAAAATCTTTAGTTCCACGATCACGAGTTGGTAAAGGCTGACAGAACAGAATAAATTTCAGACCATATAACCTATTCTTGTGTTCAATGTTTTTACAGAGAAGAGAAGAGGAAAGCCACGATGAAGAAAATAGCTGGAAACAAATGAGTTATCCTGTAACGATATGAGGAGGATATTCTCAGAGGGAACATGAACGGACACAACTAAAGATGTTCTACGGTGGCGATGTTAAGCTTAACTCGGGTATTATTAGCAGCTGCCAGATTGTGGTGATATATCTGTTGTTAGTTGATGACTTAGGGTTGGCCATCATGTTTGATTTGCTTTAGTGGGAAAAAAAAGGAAAACTAGGATTTGTGGTTGCATGAAAACCACGAGTCTAAAATTTTGTATCTGCATTTGATGTTTTGTTTTTTTATTTTTTGTTGGGATGTGAGCATGGAAATTAAAAAGAGAAAAGTAGTTTGTATTCTTGGAAGTACTAGGGTTCGTTGCCTCGTTCGAATTGGTAAAATAAAAGCTAGCGTGTCTTGCTTGCTAATTGTAACAAGAAGGCTCAACTGTTAATTGTCTTAGTTTTTTGTTTTGTTGTTTAGCGCTATTTGGTCAAGGTAGGGTAAAATGTGAACAAACTGTATTTGGATGATGAGACACCAAACGCTTCTTCTTCTAGTGGGTATCCTTCTACTAGTAGGATAGAACTATCGTCTTCTAGTGTTTCGAGTCGTATAGGTCATGGATCTTGTAGTAGTATTGAATAGAAATTTTACCCTCTTGTTCATCACGTAATTCATTTTGATAAGAACAGTTATCTCAAAGGAGGTTCACTATGCAGTATATACACACAAATATCATATTTGACCTTACATATATATATATAACGTACCTTTACAACGAATAGATTTTCAGCTAATATCAAGCCATAAAGTACTAAAGAGACGACCAACGACCTCCGGAAAGAAGCACATCAGAATGTGTTAGAAGTTGTCATGCTCTAGTTCTTTTTTTTTTTTTCTTTCTGTTCTTCCTTGTAAAGTTCTCTCATGCTGTAATAGGATCAATTAGCACCATCGAGATGACATCTTTCAAGTTATTTTTGGAGAAATTATAAGCATCTTCATCTTTGTAAATGAACTCTGCTTTGCAAGTACTGCTGTAGGTTTTGGACATCCTCGATTCAAATCCTTCCATCTATTCCCTATTATTTCCCTTATCTCCATGTAAGCTTCTTCCTCTGTGGCATCATATTCATTCATGTAACATTCAATACTTGAAGCTACGTCTCCTCTTTCCAGCTCTATCTGTATCCATAATGTAATTGGACAAACAAATTAAAATATGACGAAAATTACTTCTCGAGTTTGTTATTTGCGCGTATAATAGTTTTCTTGAACTTTTGATAACTATACATTGACAGTATAAAAGTATTGCTACACTGTGTCCTCTTAAAAAGATAACAGCATGTAATAATCGGTATTACTTGTGAAACTAATTATCCGGAAAATAGCAGGCAACCTAGTTCAACATGTTAAGTTACAATAACTTACTCAAAAGTTGCACAAACAAATTATGAATAATACATACACAAAAATTCAAACTTGACCTCAACAGGCTAGTAATTAAGCATTTCAACTTTGAGATTATACATCTAGACACTTCAACTTGGTCTCAACTAGCGGTGATACGCTTCAACTCATTCCTATTGTGTCTCGTCTATACCCGACTATGATGTGACACATAAATTTAGGTGTCTAGATGATCATTTTGTAAGTTAGAGTGTTGAACTGACACAGTGGCGATAAGTTGAGGTGTCTAGACGTACACACTCAAAATTGGAGTGTTCACTTAATTGCTAGCAAAGACCAAATTTAAATGTTTATTTATATATTATGAAAAAAATTAGTATCATATCTCATGTGTTACGAGATCATTCAGTAATCTTGCAATGATACACGAAGCAACAAGAATTGTAGGTTCAGTTAATATCCAACCAAATGCCTCCTTAGTTGCTACATCTCCCATGCCTAACCAAGAAGTAGTGGCAAGAAATAGGTAAGTGCTGGATGGAATTCCATTCATTATATACTGCTCCGTTTTTCGGACATCCTTCTCATGATACCATTTGGCCTCTTGGAAGTAAGACCCTCAACAATTTTTTCATCTGAAAAGATCAACAAATTAAAGTTGCATATTCAAAGCTGGATGGAGCTTGGTAGTTATTGAATTCAGTAATTTTGATGCAAATTTATTAAAACTTACAATAAATATTGAGTAAACTTTAAGTCCATAGTTTCAAAATGTCATGGATTAAATAGTAATAGCTTAAAGTTGAACCCATCAAGCTTTGAATTTCACATTCCTCTTTGACTATATTAAATTTTAAGCAGTTACGTCAATTATGGAATATTTGACTCCAAAAGACTTATTTCCAAGATTTGCCAACTCTATCTACACTTCATTGTAAACTTGTAGGAGAGCACGGCAGGAAGCTTCATATACGGCGGTAATTGTTCCGAAGCGTCGATGTCCCACCTACTCAATGTCAAATTATCAATTAATATCACATTTACTCAAAAATGTATTATACAGTAATAAGGTTCATATTTCCTATACCTAGCTAATTCTTTCAAAGTCTTGAAACATAAAAATGTTTGAAGCTACCGATCAATGTGAGAAAAGAATTCTAACATTTCAATAGCCCTAAGTTCATCAAGTGTGCCATGGGTATTGTAAGTGTCACCTATAATAGAACAAAAGCATAACATTTTGGTTAGTATTGCTAAATTGAGGCTAAACTCCAAAAGTATAATTCTACCACTCTGTCTCTTGCAAAAGGTAGTGCCTGTGCAATTTCTGATTCTTTCCACCACCTAAATGTAAAGAGGAAATATTAGTTGGACTTAATTAATTATGCAGGATATAAGAATGACTATTTAAAAAAATGGAATTTCGGAAGAATGTCCAGTCAAAAATCTATTGGGATTTGGCTCGTTGATAACACTTTCGACAGATCTTCAATAGATTTTCGTCCAATTCAAATATGAATTAAATAATGCATTATATAATGCTTAATTTCGTACTAAGTTTCAAAAGGTAATCAATTTACATAATATATATTACTAACGTGGAGTTTTATGCATGTATTAAAGCATCTTAGTAATGCAACCAAACGAACACTCAGGTCTCATTGTTACAAGGTTATATTTTAGTTAACCTTTGTTGGGTTATATATATATATATACAATTGACATATATATCGAAAGGAAAGTGAATGAAAATGGTGGAAATAAATTAAAAGGAAATAAAAATTTAAAGTAAAGTAGACTTTACTTTATGCAAGCTCATTTCTTCCACATTGGTGGGAGAAAGAAACTTCTTTGAGTTTATACGTTCAACATCTTCTAATTAATATTGAGCTAAGAAAAAAATGAGACTTATGCCATCGTCGTCATTGGTTGCTTGACTTTGGATTTGAATTTGTCAAATGATCGATCAAAACATGCACCGAAGGGATGCCGGTACGTCTCTTACAATCAAAATCTAGAAGAATTGATCATTCTTCACTTCATCTCTTTCTTTAGTTAATTTGAAGTGTTGCATGTTGTTCTTCATATTTAAATACAAATTTTATTTATATCCGAAATTAACAATCTTAAGGAAATTATCTTTCTTGTAAAATCAGTATTAGGTTCCTGGAGATTAAGACCTTCATGGTTTTCTACTCTGTTTGAAATATTCTGATTTGAAGAACATAAAAATTGTATCGGAATATTCAAGTTCATTCCGGTTACAATTGGAAGAATATAAAAACTTCATCGTTAACTTGAGAAACAACTTGGTAATTTTGATTATGTTGTTGTTCTGTTCAT
>JBDJHY010222622.1:0-11178 GCA_039654485.1 Withania somnifera | reverse complement strand
TTGGTTCTTCCTGGTGGACCTACAGGTACAGGAGGAGATACGTACATAGGACTTGTTACTTTATATGAGTGTATTTACTTTTCTGCACTTGTCTTCTTCAGTATACCCTGGATGAGATCTAAGGCCTGCGGTGAACGTGTTTTCTGTGTACGTTGCACTTCTTTCTGGGGGACTTGACAACGTTTATATGCATTACTTTAAAACTGTTATTTACCTCTTAGCCATTCTCATTGTTTACTTGATATTTCGTGTTATGTGGGATATTGTGTGTTATATTATTGTACATTTACTCATCCCTTACATGAGGTTACCGGTATACTGTCTATGTTTTCCTCTTATCTTTATTTGATTCCTGATTATTATAGTTATTATTCACATATACTGTTAAATGGATTTCGGGTACGTTTTCCTTCATTTCCTGAAATCATGTTATGTGATTAGCTAGTGATACATGTTCTACTTGTTGCTTGATCCCTATTTGAGTAGCTAGCTCCCATGATGTACTTTTTGCTTCTGTGACCATATTTATTGTCTTCTATTATTTACTATTTTTATTATTGTTATGTGTCTAGTGGGCCCTCTAAGCCTACTGGGTATGGGTTGATTCGGCAGCTTGTACTCATACTACACCTTGCCATGCACAGATCCGAGTACAGGTGCCCGACTTTGATTTACAAATTGTTGTTCGTGCAGATTCTACTGATTTTCAGAGACTCAGGTGAGCTTGGCGTCCAGCTTTTCCTGCTTCTCTTCAGCATTTCTTTTGATCTCCATGTATTTTTGGAGATATATATGTATTAGATATTTGATTCCTTGTTCTGTACTTAGAGGTTTTGTATTACACTAATACCGAGTTTTGGGTATTTTTAATTCTTTATACTTCTTCTTCATTCATATATTGTTTATTAAACTTGTGCTTTCAACATTTGATATAGTAGTCCTCCGCTTCGGCTTCAAACTACAGGGTTGGTTCTCCTACTTGTGATTTAGTAGGTACCATCATGATCTATGAAATCGGATCGTGACATATTGTCCACAGATATATCTAAGAAAACAAGTGCGAAAAGTAACATAGACATGAAGCATGCTAAAAGTAAATGTGTACACTCTTCCTCCGGTACCCGTAGGTACGGCAGGAAGAACCCATGGAAGGAGTTCCCCGTATAACTAGTACTCCACCATATACCCCTCCCTTGGTCGCACTATGTACTGGCACCAGGTCAGCAAGTTCCATGACGAGAGTCCATCCATACTATCTCAAGACTTGAAATCTGAATCTTATAACTGTCATATCACGAGTCTCAATGCATACCCAACCGCGACCGCTTTTAAAATCAACAGAAAATTCATTATCCGTGCCCAAATATGCCTAGTACTAAATTAGGTAATGGCTAATATTCAACATCCAACATCGAGGTGAAACTATAAGTGCTAGTAAGGTCATATTATCAAGCACCAAGTTTCAAGGCCTGGACTAAGTCAAGTTATAAAACATAAATAGTTACTTCGCCTAATCAACAATCGGGTCTTAGAATAATTTAGAAGACCATAAAACAGTCCTTTTTAGTGAAGAATCTGTTTATAAACCCACTTTTAAGAATTATCCAGTAATATCAAAATCTTTGTGATAAACTTTCATCATCAAAGTCTCAAAGTAATGCAAGTCATTAATATCCAAAAAGGCCTAATTGGCCAAATCAAATCTTAAAACGGGCTCCCAAAGCCATGCAAGGCTCCAAATCTACGATATTGGGCCTTAGTCCATAAATAGTGGAAACCCATGCATGAAATCTTAGTTCCATTGAAATGTATAAATGATGACATTCACAATCACAATTAATAGATCACAAAAGGTCCTGCCAGCCTTACATTGGCTCGGGATCACTACAACAAGCATAACCAGCCAAGTTGATGTATGGGACTCGCGGATATTCTGAATAATCCCACCAGCTATGTTTCAGAGTTAATCAAGATCACTCAGGACCATAGGGTAATCTTAATCAAAATACAACACCAAAACGAATATCAAGAATTGAACTAAAGAAACGAAAATGATCAAGGGTAACAACCTAGAATTCCCAACTCAACGATGCTAAATAGTACTATTATTTAAAATATAAGCCTCGTCTAAGATCAGTAAGCCATAACTTACCTGTCGTCCGAAGATAAGCTCACAAATACTGCGTAGAGTAAGCCCGGATAACCCAATAGCTCCAAAAATGCACGAATAAGAGAGAATAATTACGAAACATGCAAATTAATAATTCAAATGTTAATACTAGTCAAACGATATGTAGCAAGCTATGATTTTAGCTGGGGTCAAACGGGTCTGCGAATTCGAAACTTTGAATAAAGGGTACCAAAATATTTTCCACATCGCAAGAACTCATACCTAAAATTTAGAGTTAAGACAAGCAAGAAATAAGTTAGACTAAAAAAATAGAGTGAAGAAAGAATTAGAAGAAATTGAGCAATTTATGGAACAATTTCAAAGAAATTAGAGTAAACTGTACAAATTAAAAGGTGAAAAACTGATTATGAGTGTTCACTAATGTTTCCCAAGCTCAATAATAGAGGCTTATGAACTTTTAATCACAATAATGGGGTTTTAGAATGAATAAGAAAGAGAAAATGAGCTCAAATTTGGAATTTTGAGAATTTATACCTCGCAACATTTGTTCATCACGATCGAGTCCATGAGGATCGCGAAGAAGAATTTCAGAGAGCATCATGATCGCGTAAGGCACATTGTAATCGTGAGCAACAAAAAGATGTGGCATTGCGATCATGGGTCAAAGGATTCAATTAATGCCACGCGATTACGTGATACAGGATCGCGATTGCCTGACCATGATCGCGATCGTGTAACCCTGATCACAATTGAGAAGAACAATTTGGGGGCACACAAGAACAGCCGACAACAAATATCAGCATAGCAAAAAAGACCCAAAGGAGGACTCGAAATGCGTTCTGAATCCGATGAACACAAACCAAGTAAATTGCATAGAACGACATTTCAGATTCAATGGTGCAGATGAAATTTTAATTCGAGATCATTTAGATGAAATATTGACTAAAGTTAATCCTCGGTCCAAATTACATAAATTTCAACCGAGTACCCAAAATGAGCTCGGCTAACCCTGAGGCCCGAACGAATACCTCACCAGCCTAAACTTGACATTCTGGAGCTGATGGTGCAGTCATATTTCCAATCCAAGGCTTCTATCACAAAATGATCACCCAAACTTCATTTATGAACTAGAAGGCACTTAAAATACGCAAAACGAGATAAAATTACAATGAATGTTTTCACACACAAACTAAGACTCTGTATAGATCAAAATTCATGTTCCAGGGCTAAGAAAAATGTTGGAGTTCGACTCCGATTTAATTTTCAAGGAATGTTTACCATAGTTAACAATATCAAAAGTTAAAGCTTAAAATAGTAAAACAAACATAACCACCTAACGAACAATCTGGGAACCGAAGCACCGGTCCCGATAAGTCATAAATGATTAGGGCCGCTTTAAAAATGCTTTAAGATACAAGAAAATGTAAAAATGCATAAATAACAGAAAGCATCATTACATCAATTGGGCAAACTTCATGACCAAAAGTACATAATTTTGCTGTAGTCATAATCACACTGTCACTATGATGCATTAGGACTTAAATTTAATAACTTAGCCATATAAAGATTATTTTTCTTTAGTCATCAATATAATGTGTTGGGACTTTCTTGCCAATATAAAAGTGTTTTAGCTAATAATTTGGTGGGACTTTAACCCAAAATCTTATTATAATAGGTGTATCATAACTCAAATTGATGTCTTATTCATTTGGTGCAACAAAACTTGAATCCATTATCATATCCTCAACTAATATCATAATAAATCAAAGTGCACTACCAAAAACTAAGAATTTGTGAATTCTAAATCATCAAGTACCGGGAGAAACAAAAAAAATATTTGCTATAGATCACACACCATGTGTTAAATCACAAATGCCTTGTAATTATAACTTACAACCACGATCTGACATGTTCTATAACTATGTTAGGAAGTAGATCTTACATTATTTCAACGTTCCATCCTTCTTCTCCCAAGAAAACTTCAATATTTGACAAGGAATGACATCCTTGTACCTTTGTATGCTGCTGATGTGAAGGTCCTAGATTTGACTAACTATCAAGTCATATGCTAGAATTACCTTCCTTAGATTCCCACGGTAGGTGTTGCTTAATTTCATCCATGTGTTTTAATATGTACTTCCACATTTGAGACCCTCCTTTCCGTTGAACCAAACTTGGGATCTGTTTTTTACAATATTTATTCCATATGAAGTTGGACCATAGTGATACCTGAGTCCTGAATTTCCACCACAATTTACTATACATAGCCTTTTAAACATAAAACATTGATCTAAAACCCAGACCACCTTCCTCTTTTGGTAAAGACACCTACCAATTTTGCCCAGTGTTTGCTTCTACCAGATGATTTATTACTTCAAAAAACTTTGCAAAGATCCTGTGCAGATTTTTTATGACACAGTTTAGAGGTTTAATAGCTGATACAACATATATGGGAATGCTCTGTAGAACACTAATAATTAGAACCTCCTTTCTCTCATAGGGAAGCATGTTGTCTTTCCATGTATGTAGTTTATCATTTACCTTCTTGATCAAGTTTGCATAGTAATTCTTTCTTTTTCTTGTATATGTGATGGGACAACCTAGATATTTTAAAGGAAACTAACCTTGAGTAATTCTTATGCACACTTCAACAAACTTCCACTTCAGAACTTGCACTTTGATGCAGATAGAAAGCACTTTTTCCTTTATTAATTAACTGTCCTGACTGAGTTTCATAATCATGCAATATCCCTATAATCTTTTCTAATGATTACCTATTAGAGGATGCAAATATATTTGTGTCGTCAGCATAAGCAAGATGATTAATTTGAGCACTCCATTTAGGTAATTCATCCCCAATGAACTGATTATCCTCAAATAAAACATTTGGAGACCTTGACAAAACCTCAACTGTTAAGATAAACAGTGTAGGAAATAGAGGAGCTCCCTGCTTTATATCTCTAGTAGAATAAAAGAAATCTTGAGATTGTCCGTTAATCAATACAGAGTATCAATTATTTAAGATCAACCTCCAAATCAAATCCACTCTAGTATTTGAGAATCCCATTTTTGCAGCACTTTCATCAAGAAAAACAAGAAACCTTGTCATATGCCTTAGACATATCCAATTTAATTAGGACATTGACAGGCTTACCCCTCTTCCAAACATCTGTAACAATTTCTTTTGTCAATAATGCATTCTCAATTATGCTTCTGCACTGCACAAAACCAGAAAAATTACTTGAGACTAATCTAGGAAGAATATTCTCAAGCCTATCATGCAAGATTTTGAAAATGATTTTATTAATGAAGTTACTCAAACTAATTGGTCTCAAATCTGGGAAAGTATGTATATTTAAGAGAACCAAGTTAGTATGGGTAATAGACTTAGGTAAAGAATTACCTAGAAAGAAGTCCTTCACCATTAATAGAATATCATTACCCACAATATCCCAGCAACATTGGTAGAATCTCCCTGTTAGCCCATCAGGACCACTAGTACTATCACCATTGAGATTAACGAATGTATTTCTAACCTTTTCTAACTTTGGCATCTTCCATACATCAGAATTGTCCTCCTCTCTCATAGAACTAGGTATCTTTTCCAGTAAAGAGAAATCAGTAGCATCCCTCTGTTGTGTGAACTGCTTCAGATAAAATTTAATAGCAGTAGTAGCTATCTCCCCTTCTTCCAACCAAGCCCCTTGTTCATTTTGAATAGCCTTTAAAGTGAACCTTTTTCTTCTTTCCTTTACTGTACTATCAACTATACTATCAAAGAATCTTGTGTTTCAATAGCCACTATCAAACAAATCAAATTTAGCTTTTTTCTACCAGAAACTTTCTTCATAGTATAGATACTTCTTGTATTCAACCTGTGCTCTCTGCAGAACAATTTTGTTAATCTGATTGGGATTCTCTCCAAATAATTTTTCTTTCATCCTCGCAAGTTCCTCCCTGATAATAAGTTGTTTGAAAATATCCCCATAGGTTTCCTTACTCCACTTAGTCAAAAGACCTTTCACTTTTTAAATATTTTCTTTAAAAGAGATGAAAGGATTATCTGTGCAACTTGGAATCCAATTCTGTCTTATTACCTCTTTGAAATCCTTATTTTCAGTCCAGAATTTCAGAAACCTAAAAGGTTTCTTGTGCTTATTTCTTTCTTCCCTACAAGTCAGAATAATGGAGCATGATCTGATCCAGTCCTTGACAGATGTTCAACTTCAGTAAAATTGAAACAGTTACTCATTTCTTCATTAAATAAAATTATCTCTAACCTCTCAAAGATACAATCACTTCCGGTCATTCCATCCACCAAGTGCATAGACTACCTTTGAAATGTACTTCTATAAGATTGCAAGTAGCTATATATGCAATTATCAAAATCTTCATGATCTTTCTCCTCCACAGGAAGTCCACCTATTTTTCCTCTGCATTTCTGACCACTTAAAATCCCCTCCTATCAACCAAGGACCACTACTACCATTAGCCAAATAGATTATATCTTCCCACAGAATAAATCTTTGCTTATTATCACATTTAACATAGACTACTGATATGTTACTACTTAACTGCATGTTTGGGTTGTGAAATGTTCAAAGCCATCTTCTTAATAGTGTTGCTAATCTCAGTGACTTCAAAATCATGGTTCACAAACATCCAAATTTTGACATTATTGTTTGACATAGCATAAGGCTTCCTCAATCTCCTTCTGTATCTGTTAATATGTTTTTTATCATGAAAAGGCTCCAGCAAAGAACTAAAAGCAAATTTATGATAATTGTGGAGCATTTATACTCTCTGAAAAGCTTATTGTGATTTCACTAATCTTTTATTTCAAATTAATGCTTTTATCATTTGTATTTGCCTCTGTTTCTCTTGGACTGAATTCTGATAGGGTTAGCATTCTCACCCTCACCCTTCTTCTTTCCCCTTTTTGCTGCCTGTATCACCCTTAATGATAAATCTGCCTCATTTGATATGTAATCTAAAGCATATTCCTCTTCTCCTTTCTTTGTCAAACTATCCAAATGTATCTCCTCTTGAACCTCCAAACATTCCGGTTCTTCAATGTTATGTGTAATTATTTCATGGAGAACTCTGTTTGGGAAATCTCTTTCCATTTGCATTAAATGTAACTCATTATTCCCAACTGTAGGAATCATATTAACGCTTTTTCATTGTTTTCTGCTTGATCCCCTCTATCATGCACTACATTATTTTATAATTGTCTCTACTTTGAGTGCTGCCTTTTTCTTGCTCCTGAGCCTTTTACTTATGCTCCTCACAATATACAAAAAACAGAATTATTCATACCACCTCAAATACAAACCTATGCTAGTTCATTAAACCAAGAAAAGAAAACCTATAACCATATAGCCAGAACTTATATAGAAAATATTGAAAAAATCCAAAATTTCCTAAATACCCAACCTATCCAAAACCCAAAGTTATTCAAAATACACCAAGGATATATTACCAATAAACTGCAAAATTACAACAAATTACTTGCACTACCAGGAACAAAACCAAATTTATTAGCAACATGTTACTCATATGGACTTATTTCAACAGCTTATACCATTACTGGAGAAGAACTTATCATGATACCAGAATTATACCAGGCTTTTATGAACTATAAAAGAATTACCAAGGGACAACTATTTTATATCAGATTTTATTCGGCACCAGCAGAAATATTATTTGACGAGATCAAACCAGTGATTACGGTAATTAAGATTGGGATGACACAGGATTACATAATTCCAGAAGAGATTACTATGCAACCAATTATTTAAAAGATTGAATTACCAGAATGCCAACAAAAGAATTATAGGAATTAGTACTATATTAGCTGAATTATCAAAAGTCTATGATAAAGGAAATATATGGAAATACCATTCAAGAAATCACTTATTAATATATTCTAATGCAAAAGATTAAAGGCCACAAGATATAGTTGAAGTACATAATGGGCCATGTCACTACTTAAACCAGAACAAAAACCATAGACAAAAGCTATTAGAAAAGGAATTATTTCAGAATAAAGTATGGAGCAATATTGCAAGCTTATTGGGAAAAAATATACAATACATGAATGTAGCAGATGTAGTGGAAATACATCTCTGATGTCAACTTAGTATAAAATAGAGACAAATGGACGATTGAGATTTAAAGAAGAACACAATTATTATCAGCAATTACCAAGAAAATGACATAAAGCAGGAATCTACAAAAGCAGATAAGGATGGCCAGCAATTGACATAAAGAAAAAGAGAAATCGACTTACAAGAAAAAGATAGCCGCACACGTAAAAGAGATGTCAGGGATCTATATGTAAATATATAAGGACTAAGAGTGTAAATTATTTTTCTTATTTGCAGCATTAATCTCTAGGATGTTTGTATATATAGATGTTTAGAATTCATTTGTAAGGGAGAAGAAAAAAACCAACACAACTCTTACCTTATCTTTGTACAAAACCTCTCATTAATATTATTAATAAAATACCTTCAATCCCAATTTATGGAGCAACAATTAGTGGATCCTGTGAACATACAAGGAAAGGTATATCTTTTTACAATTATGCTTAGCTAAATTATTCAATTCCTATTTAACATATATTATATGATATATTTATGTTAGTTGTTATAAACTAAGATTATTCATATCTTATATCACGATTTGCTAGCATAGGAAATAGTGGAGAAAACTTCCAGAACTAAGCCTACCAGAGTGGGAAAACCGAGAAAGGCGAGGATAGCCGTTATAGGGTTAGTACCGAATTGTTGAGGCACTGTTTAGGAAGATAATATCCAGGAAAAGTATGATGCTAGTAGTGATCAGATCATAAGAAAATGAATACCTTAGTTAATAGCAAGCTTACATAAGTAGACCATATAAGGTATGAAGAACAGGAATGTTTAATCAAAACTAGGCAGTAAAAAAAATGAATACATACATACCTACTGTGGCATTAAGCAATAATTATTTTGACGACATACATAAAATAATTATCCTTTACATATTAAACCAAATACCAGAATTAGGAATAAGAAAAATAATATGGGAAAATATAATTCAATATGAAGAAGAAGAAATCTATAACTTAATTAGACAATCTTGGTGTAATGACATAACCATATTACTGCAAGAATTAAATGAAAGTATAAGTTACACAGAAATACTAGATATAGATAACGTAGACACATATTAAGAATACTTATTTTTTCTTTTTAAAAAACAAAGAATTTTTCTTTAAAAGTCGGCAATTTTTTTTACTTAGAGTTAACATTTGGTCAACACCTTATGGTAATATTTCGAATATGCCTCAAAAAGATTCCTCAGAACATTAATTGAATTCTTACCTAGAGTTTCTAATATTTTTTTTTAATATTGTTTTCTGTTTTCAAAATTTAGAATTTATTTTTAAAAATTTTCTTGTTCTTTCAAAAATTAAGGGGAGACTCTGTTCATCTTTTAAAATTATTTTGGGATTTTCATAAATTTTTAAGTCAAGTCATTCTTATTTTTCCAAAATTCAAATTCAGATAAAACAGAAATGATGACTGTACTAGGCACTTGTTTTTCATTCTAACTAAATTTTTCGACTCTTATGTGACTAACAATATATTATATCTACATGATGTGTTTATTTTTTTGTATTCGTAAACTGTCATTGCATTTTATGGCATATTCTGACCACTTGGCTTTGATTTTCTTTAAAATCTCTTAAGAGATGGTATGCGATCCCACAACTATTTTCTTTGATATTTAAATCACTTTTTTAGATTTCTCGATATTGGTCTATCGTGCTGCTAATGTGTCACGACCCAAAAATCGAGTTATGATGGCATCTATATTCCACCTGTAGACAAGCCTTAGCCGACTTAGAGCAGGTAGTGATAGATCAATATCAAGAATCAAAAGAAAAGAGAAGGGAGATGAAGAGAAGCAATAAAGTAAGAACACAAAAATACACAACCTAAAATAACTCCTCAAAACCTGGTATCGTGGATGTAGAGAATCTATATATAAAAAATATATCAAAATACAGCCACAACAGGACAAAACTACGAGATAGTCATTTTAAACTTAAACTAGGATAACTCTGTACTAGAAGAAGAACTGGTCAGTTAGTATGCCATCTGCTCACCGTATCTCTGAATAGCTCTAATCTGTCCCGCATGATCTTGCTAGCCTTGCTGAATCATAATGGGACCTATATCACAAAAAAGATGCAGAAGTGTTGCATGAGTTCCAAAAACAACGAGTACCCAATAGGTATCATTGGCCGAACGGGAAAAAGCAAGCATAAGATAAGGTAATGTGTGATCATAAGTTAAGAAAGAACTTTTATACAACATTAGACGGGGAGTGGTAATCACATTAATAACTAATAAGCATGGTGTAAGGATGAAAAACAACGTGTGTACATAGTAGACCTAAGTTACAAACAAATTATAACTAACGTGACACGTACCTGAAGCTCCAATGTAACCACCGTAGTGAAGGACCAAAGGAAAAGAGAAAAAACAAGATGTAATGACTGAATCTAACAGCAACCAAGGTAAAAAAAAAGTAATCAACATCGTAAAAGAGTAGCAAACAAATTTTAGCTAATAATCAGCACACCAGCATATAATTAACCCAACGAACCTCCCCCCTAAGCCCCGAGTGGTGAAACCAAGCTTGAGGTATGCAATGCATAGGGGTGCTGAAAAATAAATAGTGTTTGTACTCACCCTCCCCGACACAAGGCTCTGCCAGGAGAGGGCTCATAGAAGTTTCCCCATATACTTATCCCTCCTACTCCTGTATACTCCTGTAATGACCCTCATGTTCATTTATGATAATTACGCAACGTCTTGCATCTTAGAGTGTTTCAGTAATTGCCCCAAGTCATTTATGACTTGCTGGGACCAATAGTTCGGATCCCTGGCGACTCGGTTGAGAGATATCTCAAACTTCCTATTTTAGAGCCTAAAGTAAGTATTCATTGACCAAAGTCAACTTTCCTTCAAGACGACCTCGGAATTAAATTC
>JBDJHY010222611.1:0-11179 GCA_039654485.1 Withania somnifera | reverse complement strand
GAATATGGGCAAGTATAGTATGAGTACAAGCTACCGAAGTAATTCGTATCCAGTAGGCTTTGACGGCCTACTAGGCACATAATAATAGTACAAGCAACAAATAATAGAAGACAATAAATAGGGCTGTAAAAGTAAATAGTACATCATGGATGCTAGCTACTCAGATTGGAATCAAGCAACAAGTAAAACATGTTATCGCTAGCTAATCACATAACAGGATTTTAGGCTATAAAGAAGGACATACCCATAATCCTTGCAGAAATATATATGATCAATAATAATAAATATTCAGGAGTCGAGAGAGATAGGAATAGAGTATGGACGGTATACATGTAATCTTAAGTAGGAAAGGAAAGATTGATAACATGACACAACATACAATAACTTATGTATTCAGAACTATCCAATAATAACTAATATCAATAAAGAAGTAATGCAAACAATGTAATAAACATATAAACATATAAACACTACAAATCCATCCATAAAAAATACACTGTACACAATAAATATGCTCACCTGTTGGACTTCCATATTACTAGGGTTACATTGAACGCAATAAGGGTAGCAAAGTAAATACATGCCATGAAGTAACCAGTCTTCTATACGTTTCTCCTCTGGTACCTATATGTCCAGAAGGCAGAATCCAAGGAAGGCTACCCTAAATGTTCTTGGTATATCCCTACTCCATCCTATACCTCCCTCCGCATAGCCGTAGCCTTGAGGCATGGTCCATGGAGGTGTCCCATCCTTTGTTCCGTAGCCCAAGGCTATTTACAACTACCCAATTAAGAAGTCTTAGATGTACTAGCACTACATCAAAGATGCATTGCCACTATGTATAATCGCTAACTTCATCATAATCTCTCATCCCAACCATAAACCTCACAGGTACCAAATATAGCATTCAATGCCTCATATTTATCAATATTCTTAGTAAGTCGCAATATCTACAAGTCATAGAGTCCACTCCTCAAAATCCATAACGTCGGCAGGTCATGGCCTCCCACGCCTCTATGTCATGTATCACCAAGTCCTTAAGGGAACTATACCAAAAATCCTACAAACTAGTGTATGTGATGGTATAAAAAAGATGTACTTACTCCCATACAATGAGGACTCAAGTGTCAGCAGCTGTACCTACTGTCGAACAAAGTCAGTCTCAAATCGCAGTATTAATTAATTAAATGATATTTCTCGGTTCTAGGGTGTAAAGCCTGGACTAAAAATAGTATAAAAAAAGTAATATCGGGTGCTCGGTATGCTGTCGAGTCTAAAATAGTTAAAAGGTCCTTTAACCTATATTATTATTAGAATATTACAGGTTATCAGTTTATGTCATTATCCATCATTAGTATTATTACGAGTATCTAGCCTCCATGACATCAAATTCAAGTAGCGATACAGGCCCTAGCCCAATGCACTCTCAACCTGGTGTATGTGGCTCAACCTATCATGGAATAAATGCATATCATATCATCAAGTATATATATATATACATGAAATGACAACAACCTATGCCCCACAAAGGTATCTTTGGGAAAATCCTAGGTCAGAGGTTTAATCTGGATGCCAAAAGAGATAACAAATAAGGGATAGAAGAAAGAGCGGTCCAAGGTTACTATAACAACCTAGATACCCAACCCACGGATGCTATTTAGTACAATTATTAAAGCTATCAATCCAGAGATAGCCCATATAGCCTACTAATTGTTCGACGATAAAGCACAACAACCTTGTAAATGTTACTCTGATTGATATCAACAAACTCCAATTGCTCTAAAACTTGAGAAATAGTATTTCATCTATCAATATGAGTTTAATAGTGTAAATTATACTAAGTTTAGGACTGGAGTAAAATCTGGCCTAAAAATGGGCATATGGGGCTGGCTTGTTGGAACTTAAAATAAACTTTTCCATGGGGTTTCCAACGTCACCATGAACTTGTGCTCCAGAATTGTGCACAATTAAAGTGAGGGAAGTCCATCAAAATAGCCCAGACAGATTAGACTATAAAGGGGTCAAAGATGCAATATTTAATGTATTAAATATTGGAATTCGATTACTTAATTATGCTATGCAGAAAAATAGACTCAAGGGACGAATAATTATTCAATAATAAGATTTATATCATGAATTCATCATCCTCAATACTAGGATCGATTAATTGAGGAAACTTGAAATACCAAGAAGGAAAACAAAGAGGAAACTTACCAAATTACATGAAAATTGAACGGGCAACAATTGGGGATTTTTTTCAACCTTGGCTTGATGTTTGCAGTTGGTTTTCACACAAAATTGGAGTCAAAACATAAGGTTTTTTCATATTATGAACAGAAAATCCATGCAAGGATTATTTAAACTGCTAGTGATTTGTTCATCGCGATCGTATGAAGAAGGGTCGATTGCATAGAAGAGTTATTTTCGTCATAGCAATTATGGAAGGGCTCATCGCGATCGCGATGAATAGTAATATACATGATCAGAGAGGTCGCTTAAAGGGATGAAAGCGATCATATTGAGATTAGAAGCTGCAACACATCGCAATCGCATACTGGAATACTGCGATTGCATAGAAGGAAGATGTAAGGAATCACGGTCATGTGGGAACTGATCGCGATCGTGAAATAAGATCTTACCTGCACCAATTGAAGATTTTGATAGAAGAAACAAAAGAGAAAAAATACTCTGAATCACCACTCCAAATGTGTTTTGAGTCTATTTTACGCAAATAAAATATACACATACAACTAAAATAACATTTTCAACTCAACGGTGTAGTCAAAATTAGGATCCAAAATCATTTCGGAAAAATGTTAACCAATTCAACCATTAATCCTAAAAATCATAAAACTCCAAAAAATACCTCAAAAAATACAATAAGTCCAGCAAACGAACCAATACTCCCATTAGCGTAAAATCACTATTCTTAAGCTGATGGAAACATCAAGCTTGCGTTCCAACACTATGAGTTCCAAAATACCACTCAAGCTCCAAATTAGGCCTTATTTTAACCAAGAACAACAAATTAGCACCAATTGTAAATGAAAACTCCAAAACATGAACTTAAGGTCAATATTGATTTTGTTTGGCATTTCAGAGCTAACAAAACTATCAAAATTAAATTCCAAGCTTGTATTGAAGGAAAGTTCACTTTAGTCAACAAGTACTTAGTTTTAGGCTCTAAAAATAGGCAATTTGAGATATCTCTCAACCAAACTGCTAGGGAACTGAGCTACTGATCTTAAAAAATAATAAATGACTAGGGGAAGCTACTGAAATGCTCTAGAATGCAAAATGTCATGCATTTCTCATTAATGACCGTAAGGGCCATTACAGGTGTTTGATTCCAAACATTGTAATAATATTAATATTTGATTTCAAAGCTATGGCTAGTGTGTGATTTTTTATTTGGTCAACATACTAATATATGATACATAAATCAAGGACTAGTGTGCTATTTTTGGTATATCTAAATGAGTTATGATATAAAATTAAGAAGAAATGCATTAAATTATAGTATTGTTATGATATATGGGATAGATATGCATTGCATTACATGGCATTGCATCAAATTTGTTGCACAAACGTTGACTTGACTACATGGTTGATTTCTTTTTTTGTAAGTATGTCTGATATTGATTACTTGTTACATTCAGTTGATGTTGATATTATTTCCCTACTTACTTCATGTTGAATGATATTATGAGACAGAGATAGCCAATTTTGATGAGATTATTGGACATGTTTATGGTACTGATAGAGAAGAGATAATTTTTACTCTTGTTGATTTAAGATAAAAGAGCCTCTTGAATTTAATGAACAACTCTGAGAAAGTCTTTGTTGATATGATTTGAGATAGACAGGTTGCTTTTACATTATTGAAAATATGAGATTACTGAGGTTGGAACTAATGAACACTTTACCTTGGCTTATTTGTTTAAAAATCCACCGCATAAGTCTTTTATTTGTCTGCCAATATGTAACTTTTACACCACAGGTGGACTTTTATGTTTGGCACTAATCAAGGTAATACGGGCTTCATCCACAAGGTTGTAGCACATATTAGTGGTATTTTCTCATGGATTTAAATCAACCCAAGTAGGGAGGCTTCCCCCCGAATGGACTATTGATGATATGGTTGTACTTGATATTTTATTTTGATTTGATATTACTTGAATTGATGCCTTATATTTCACGTTTGTTGGTGATGATTCATTTTTGTACTATATTGGTTAGATTTGAGTATAGTTGCTGTTGGATTATCCTATTATATGATCTATTATCAACATCTCCATACGCCAAATATATGTATTTATTATTATATTCTCTGCCTAGTTGTCTAATTGTTAGGTAGGTATTTTAGGAGGATTCTGGTTGGTGTATTTAGGAAGTTGGTTCTCACCACCGCTTTGTGTTAGAGCTAGCCAGGGATATTTGTTTAGTACATGTGGTATGTTTTGTATTGACCCTTGCTTTTCTACACTTTGGGTATGTGTAGATCCTGGTACAATATGACTTCCTATCAAATGCAAAGTCTAAGGTTCCATATTTGGAGTAGGTATGAATTAGTTGCTTTTTGTCCCGATAGTTTTTTCATAAACTCTTTTATTTTGTCTTTTCTTATATTTGAGGATGTACACACGTTGTGACCATTAATGTATTTGATTTAAGCTTTTTATTTACCCTATAGTAACTTGTACATAGTAACTCTTAATTTTGGGTTAGTTTATTAGTTTTGATATTTTTATTGTACCTTCCCTTCTTCCTACTGATTTATTATTTTATATATTTTCCCTTTTAGTGATTCTTATGCTAACCTTTATAGGTGGGTTATGAAAGGTTCCATCACAACTTTGATTTTGGGTCATGGAAAGATGGTATTAGATTTAGGTTTTTAGGTCTTACAGTGTACAAATTAAAGTTTAGTAAAGTCTCTTAGATTGGTGCAAGGACATACCTTGATTATATTTAATGGCTAAAAATATTTATGAAAATATACCCTTCATTCTTTATTTTTTTATGTTACGTGGATTATCCATTTGGGTACTAAGCTGTGATTTATTTTGAGACAGATGGCGAGTACTGGATATGTAGTAAGAGATAGCCCATCCCTACTCTAGTTCATAATACACCTGGTTGTGTTAAGAATAGGTATGAGCTAGAGGTCTGGGCAGAGATAGAGCTTGTAGTATGGTACTAGTGAAGGGATAGGCTAGAGCGGCTTCCCCTGAGCCTAAGATTGTTGTTGATAAGGGGAAGGTACCCTTAAAGGTTGTTTCAGTTGCATTACTCCTTCACGAAAATGTATTTTGAGTCTTAGGAGTGATAGAGGGTTTTCTATCAAGTAAGGGTACGACTATCATACACAGAGGATTGTATGGTAGTGTGGGGACCAAGAACCCAGAACATTAGTAGATATGAATTTTCATCATCTTGTAAGACAGTCGTTGTTGGTTCATAAAGGTAATTGAGTGTAGATATTAGGTGTGGGAGCCCTAAGAGTGATTAGAGTAGCATTTTCTGATGAGGTGCAACATAGGTATGAAAAGTTTTAAAAAATTATTTCACTCGAGATTTAGGGTGGGAAAGTTGAGGAGGTATATGAGCTTTTGTCTACTTGTCATGAGCTACTTGAGAGACTGAGATCGAAAGAATCACATGGAATACTCTACACTACCTAGTAATTTCATGGGCTAGCACGTCAATTGTGGCAGACTTTTTTGAGTAATAGACCAACTGGATTTCCTTGGGTTACTAGGGAGGTATTTTCTTAAGCCTTAGTGAAAGATTTTTCCCTTTAAGTGTGAGAGAGAAGTGTATATGGAAATTTTAGCTTTTAACTGAGGGTGAAAATGTTAGTTGCTAAGTATGAGACCCATTCTATACCTTGTCTAGATATGCCAAATCACTTCTTTTACATTTGGGTAAGAGGGTTTGTAGGTTTGTACAGGGATAGACCGAAACCTTTTGTATTATGTTTTTTAGATTGGCTCTACATGTATAATATTTTTTTGCAAGTAGTTGAGGATTCTAAATAGGATAACCTTATAGAGCGAGAGAAGTTTGGGTAGGTGAGAGCTTATATACCCTGCTCCTTTGGTCATATTTTGGGCACTTTATCCAAAGATAGAGGTTTTATAAGGGGGGTGGTTCATTTCATCGACAATGATCAATTAAGGATGTGATGAAGAAAATTGATAGTGTTTACAATGAGCATGGGATTTTTTCTTAGGTCAAGCTTCTCATATCTCTTAATAAATGCAGTCAAGTCATAATGGCTTTTTGGTTCATCTCAGTAGCCTATATCTCAAAGATTATGTGTAACTTATAGGGATGTAGGTCATTTGCAGAGGTATTTCCCATTGAGGTGTAAAGGAGGAACCCAATCTTTATCTCAGTATCCAGCTAGAGCACTAGTGCCTTAAGCTAGATCTCGAGGTACAATATAGTCAGGTAGAGGTGGTTAGACTTCTGGTATAGGTGATTAGAGTTATATTTCCTATGGGTGATTATAGGGGAGTTACTTTATCTTGTAGAAGTAAAGGTAAGTGCTATGCCATTCTAAGTAGGAATAAGGAAAAGACCTCAGATGTAGTCATTATAGGTGCTGTTCCTTACTCCATTGACATGCATCCATATTATTTCACCTTGGATTTTAATATTCATATGTGTCAACCTATTTTTCTTCTGGACTTGAAATGATGAATAATTCCCTACATGTACCTCTTTATGTTTCTACAACTTCATGTGATTCTTTAGTGGTTGATTGGGTGTATGGATCCAGTATTGTTACTATAGTAGGGTAAGATACATAGATAGTATTGGACATGATAGACTTTGATGTTATTCTGGGTATGGATAGATTTTTCCACATCATGCAGTCTTAGATTGTTATGCCAAGAGAATCACTTTAGATATTCGTGGTATTCTAAAGGTGGAGTGGAGAGGTTCTGGTGGATTTTATCCTAGTAGGTTTATTTCTTTCCATCATTCTCAAAGATTGGTTTCTATAGGGTTTCTCTCATAGTTATCCTTCATTCATGATAACAGTGTTGATACTCCTTTATTTACAGTGTTTTCCAGTTTTTTCTGAGTTTCTAGATGTCTTCCGTACTAATCTTTCAAGTGTTCCTCTGGACAGAGACATTGATTCTTGTATTGATTCAGAGGTGCATATTAAGCCTATTTTATCCCTCAATATCGTACGGCTCCATCCAAGTCAAAGGAATTGAAAAAATAGTTGCAAGATTTGTTAAGTAAGGGCTTTATTAGGGTTAGAGTGTTACCTTAGGGTGCTCCAATTTTATTTGTGAATAAAAAGAATGGACCTATACAGATGTATATTAACTATATGTACTTGAACAAGGTTATCATCAAGAATAAGTATCTCCTTCCTTGAATCAATAACTTGCTTAATCAATTGTAGGGTGTTACAGTGTCTTATAAGATAGATTTGATGTCTAGTTATCAGCAATTGAAGATTACAACTTTAAACATCTCGTAGATAGATTTTATTAACCTTTATGGAAATTATAAGTTGTTAGTTATTTCAATCGGGTTGACTAATGCCTCGGTACATTCATGGAATTGATGACTGTAGTATTTCGACCTTAACATTATACATTTATGATCATGTTTATTAATGATATGTTGGTTTATTCTATGAGCGAGGTAGATAATTTCCAACATTTGAGGATTGTGGTTCTGAGGTTGAAAGAGAAGTTATATACAAAATTTTAAAAATTAGAGTTTTGGCTTAGTTCTGTAACATTTTTAGGACATATTAAGTCCAAAGAGGGTTATGATTGTCTCTCCAACCAAGACTGAGGCAGTTACAGGTTGGACTAGGCTTAAATCTCCTACGTAGATCTATAATTTTATTGGGTTCGCTCGCTATTAACAGATATTTATTTACGGTTTTTTCTTCCATTACACCCCTGATGACTAGATCATCTCAGAAAAATGTAGCTTTTAGTGTTCTGATGAGTGCAAATAGAGTTTCCAAAGGCTTACAGCCATATTGACCTCCTACAGACTAGTTGTGGGTGAGCTTTCCCAGTGTATGGTGATTATTCTAGAGTTGTTTTGCAAGGAGTTTTGATACAAAATAGGAAAGTAACATTTTATGCCTCGAGACAATTAAAGACTCTTGAGAAGAATTATCTTAACTATAAATTTTAATATGTAGTTTTTTTTGTTTATTTTAATGTTGTGGCATCACTATTTGTATGGAATTAACTCTGACGTGTTCACTATTTGGAGGATCCTTTAGTAAATGTTCAGCCATAGAGATCTTAATTTGAGAAATCGACAATGGATTGAGTTGTTAAAAGACTATGAAATCACTATTTTTACCATTTGGGTAAAGCCAATGTTGTGGATGATGCTTTAAGTAGAAAATTAGCTAGTATGAATAGTCTTGCTTTGATTTGTGTAGACGAATGACCTTTGGCTAGAGATTTTAAGAGCTTAGCCAACAACGATGTTTGTTTACGGATTTCTGATGATAGTGGATCCTTGCTTTTGAGGAGGCTCCTTAATTTTTTGATAGAACAGATTAATGAAAAGTAGTTTACTAGAATAATTTCATATTATTGAGATAAAGTGTTGAGAGGAAGAGCAAAGGAGGAAATACTTGATCTTGATGGTGTTTTGAGGATTGGTGGTAGGGTTTGCGTGTCTAAGTTGGCTGATTTGAATAGATTGATCCTAGAGGAGGCCTATTATTTGAGGTATTCCATTCACCTTGGAGAAATGAAGATTTATAATGATTTGACCCACCTCTATTGATTGTATAGTATGAAGAGGGATATAGTTGATTTCCTAGCTAACTACTTGAATTGTCAAAGAGTAAAGTTTGAGCACAAGTGTAATGACCCTAAAAGTCATTTTTGGTATTTCTAATAAAAAGTATCAAGTTACCCTTCTTGAGAGTTCTTAGAAATCAAAAGTATTTAGTATACGTGGTTAGTTTTGAAATCGGAGCTAAAAAGTTGTGAACTTTAAGAATTTCGAAGTGTTTCAAAGCCTATACGTCAAAATATCTTACTTTAGGTATCATTTGGAGTTCCATTTCTAGGAATGAAAATTTTGTCTGTTTCATTAGCTCTGTAATGTGGAAAATGGCCTAGGATGACCTTTTCTTAAGTTCTAGAATTTTCATGTTGCATTTAGCTCATTTGATGTGATAAAGATGAGTTTTAAGATCAAAGACTAATGTGGTCAAAATTTTGAAGATCCATCACTCGAATTTAAATTTCATCTTTTTGTTTGATTTGGGAGATCATTTTAGGTCTAGAGGAAGGTTTGTATAGTGTTCCACATGTTCTGGGTGCACATAGATATTTTAGAGTTTAGTTCATGTTTTACCGACTATAGGGGATGGTGGGTAAATGATATATCAAATCCATGTTTTATTAATTCTATTGTATCCGGAATGTTGTTTACACCCAAAAACACATATGGATTGTATATATGAGTTTCCAGTGAATCTGGGAAGTGCCTTTGAAAATCACATTTTTTTTCAAATTCATAAGGGCTGTGAAGTTGACGTACGAACCATACATTGTCTGTACGGACCTGCGAGGGGGAGTTTTCTAGGAATTAATTAAGGTATTTTGGGTCTTTTTACATAATTCTAACTCCTTATATAAGCCTTGCTCGAATTTTTAACCCATATTCGTGTTCCGAAACCCTTATTAAGCACATTAGAAAAGATTTTTTTTCTTTGGAAGGTCTAAGTAATAAAGTTTCAAAGATTTAGGATCCTTGGTAAGATTTCAACCAAAATACTTATTATTTATGGTATTTGAAGCATGGAATCATCTTTATTTGTTATGATTTGATATAATCATTTTGGGAAAATTATAACCAATACTTTTTTTTTAATAATATGATATATTGACAATCAAATTGAGTTGGTTTCCGAATTAAGATTGATAATTAGAACCCCAAGCTATGGGTGACTTGAATTTGATGAAAACTTTCAAATTTTGAAAAAGGTTTTTTTCTTTTGATTTTTGGGAGAAATCTTAGACCCGAATTAATGAATTTCAATATGGGTATTCTCTATAGTGAATTATTATGGGAAATTCAATATTTAATAGATTTCCCATAGTTAGAGGCAGGACGCAAAGGAAAAGCACCCACTTGATTTATCCCTCATTTTGTTAAGGAAAATAGAGGCTTGATCATATCACAATACAATGTAGGATCCCTATTAGGTATATTTTTCTTGTAATGAGGAGTAATGGGGATTATTAAGGGGAGCTCGCATGGATGAAGTGATGAGTATTCACTCGGACACCTAATCAAGCATGCGTGGTTAAAATAGAGGGATAAAAACAATGTTAATAATGTGTATCACTTTTTCCCTATTGAGATGGGTTGTTGTATGATTATTATGATACCCGAATGTGATTTTATAGATTGTTTGGTATTTATTAATGAGTATACCCATATGAAAGCCTTACTCCCATGATTGGATAATGTAACTTATAGTTTGCCCATGTGGAGGCTTGTTGATTTATTCTCTTTGTTTTGCCATATTTCTTCTTAATTACTTGAATTCGGGATTATTAGAGTTTTATGATAACATCGTACCCAATATTTACAACTAAGGATTGAGGTAATGTGATTAGCCTATCTTGCAAAGTGAGTCTAATGTGACGGAATTGTCTAAGTCTTTCCACTTATATTTCATATGAATAAATGACCAGATCTTTTCAGCACAGTTATAGGTGATAGGTAGTACATGACTTTCTTTTCCCTCTTTGGTCTTGACCTTACTAGATACTAACAGATGTGTACAGTGAGTTGATTACTTATTGTTGCACTAATATTATATGATATTGAAATGGAAAGATTCTCTAGGTTATGATAAATGAATGAGAAAGGTTAATGATGAATAATGGTGTTATGATATAGGTAAATTTGTTACAATGTTTGTGTATATTACTTTAGTATATTCTTTAAAACCCATTGTCACGACCCGATTTTGCGGATCATGATGGCACCTACTATACAACCAGTAGGAGATCAAACCCCGTAGTCTGAATACGAAGTGGAGGACTACTATATTAAATGCGGATGAATATCAAATGTCACGAAAAAATAATACGTTGCGAAATTAAGTAAGAAATAACCACACAATATCCGGTATTAGTGTCAAACAAAC
>JBDJHY010222601.1:0-11179 GCA_039654485.1 Withania somnifera | reverse complement strand
TAAATACAATTGAACTCAAAAGTGACTCAATCTGATAAAACAGTCCTTTAAGTTTTAAAGCTGTCAAATTGACCCCTCAAGTTTGGGTCACATCAACTCAAGCCCTTAAAGTCTTCCATCGTGCCCAAGCTATCTTCAAAACTTGAGACTGCCTTCCTTGGCATGCGATTATGTATATTTGAGTCTCATTTGGTGCTTTCATGTCTTCCATAGCTTAGATCACCCAGGTCGCAGGCTTGGTGCTTTCTGTCCTCGTATCAAATCCCAAATCAAAATAAGCCATTTTAGGATCTATTAAAGTTTTAAATTGCAAGTAAAGAAATTATGTATTTCCTAAACTACCCCTATTTCCTCACACTTAATACATTCTAAACCAATCACTCACCACTTAGTCAAACAAAATAAAACTAAAGGAGAAAAAGATCAAAGTTCTTCCTCTCAAAGCTTATGATTACTCAAGCTTCAACAATTATATCCCTCACCAATTTGTTGTGAATGTCTTTCAAAAATTTATATGGGACTTTGACAGGGATTTTCTTCCACCCCTGTGTCCATACCCTCCCTCTCTAAGTTATAAGTTTCTTAGTAGAAATTGTTAGGTTTTTTCCAGATCACTTTATATGTTGATATTACTTTTCCTAGAATGTTCCTTGATAATGTTTGAGAAATTTCTATGAAGTCATGCATATTAGCTATTAAAGTTACACTTCCTTTGAATTGAAGTGTCATATTCATGAAAACTGTGAAGTGGCATGACCCTAAAATGCATGAGTTAGAGTTTGTGAGTTGCATGTTTGTGCTAATTAAACTTTATGAAATTGCATGATATTTGAGTTGTAGTCAAGTCGATGGTGTTCATCATTTAAAAAATTCATATTGATAGAATTATAGTAGAAGCATGATACATGAACATATTTTCATAAATTGTGATATTTTTAATTTAAGACCCCATTTTTTAACACTATTAGAGTCTCACAAATTATTTACTTGGTTTTGAAATTTAAAACTTATGCAGTGTAGTTATCATCAATTATTGATGTTCTGGATTTTTACAAATATTTAAGACCAGTTTTGAGTAAGAAATATTTTGAAAAAAATTATAGATACCTAAATTACAGGTTTTGAAAGAAGGAGTTATAACATTGAATTTGACAATTGCTTTTCCCAAAGTGGCTAATCGAGTATCTTTACTTGGTCAATTGGTGTCTTGAATAATAGCCCACTAGTCAAGAGTATCATAGTTGTAGCTTTAATTTTGGGAGGATTATTAGCACCGATAGGATTTGGCATAACACCCTTATCCTATAAACTGTATTGCCAATCGTATGATTTGTAGCTAAGAACAATTAATCTTATTATAACACTAGTGAATCCACTAGGGAAGAGTGCAAGTCCTTACCCTTGAAGGCATGGTTACCCCTCAACATAGGACAATATGTAAACTTCTCTGTTAAGGCATGAGGTATCTCATTTATAAAAACTCCTACCATTGTTCAGTGTAAGTAATAAAATATGTTTTAACAGAGTGACATTTTTACCTTGTTAAAACTAATAATATTTGAGGAGGTATATTTACTGTGTTCTAAAAATACTCTTGAGAAGGTATATTTCAAGGTATATTTACTAAGGTTAATCGTAACCTTGAAAGGTGAAGTTTTATTTGTAAATTATCAGTTTTACATAATATTACATGTTGAGATTTATAGTTTAGAGTCAAAATTATATTTTTATAACTAAATGATGATCAGTCTTACTCAATTTACTAGTCCATACTTTATGAAGAGGTTTGAAGTTCTTTTAACACATGATGTTTTAAGTATATTGATCTATCGTGTATGATTATGTAAGCAAAGTAGTGTAGAGTCTTAGGTATGTTAGAATTATAGTGTTCAATATGAGGTGCGTCAACATTGTAATTTTAGTATGAGGTGTGTTAGCATTGTAGTGTTCAATTATGTCAGCATGATAGTGGTCAATCAGTTTGTGTTAGCATAATAGAAAATTAAAGTTGAATAATAAATGATATTATTGTATATTATTGATTCTAGATAATTGAGAGACAAGTTTTAAGTTATTCATGCATTATATAGCTTCGTTCATGGATTACATATTACGATTGGGCATATTGCTATACATGATTATTACTTACCCACTGCAAACTAAGTATATTCAAAATACTGAACTCACACTTTTGTGTTGTGCGTCTTTCACACATGTATATCTTGTCAGCCATCCGAACGTTAAAGGTTGATAGATTTGAATTCCAAGTATTGAAGATTTGGTGAATCCACAATTTATTTGAGGGCCTATGATGCTGGAGTTTATGTAATCTTTTGTTTGAGCAGAAATGTGAATTGGATTTATTTTATTCCACTTTTTCTAGCTAGAGGTATTTTTCTAGAAATTGTATTGTTCATCTTTGTGGTGGATTTCAGAAATGGTCTTGAGTTAGTAGTAAATTTGAGATTCAAGTTTCACTCTTATTCATGTTGATTATTGGGTTATAATATACCTTTTTATCTTGATAATTTTATGAATTTCTTTCACTGAGTGTGAGGGATAGAGCTAAGCATTGAGCCAAGGTTCCATCTCCTTCCATTTCTTTCTTAATGAATTACAAAACGACTAAACTCTTCCTTCCTACTAGAAGTATTAGACAAGGTGATCCCTTATCACAATACCTCTTTATCATTTGCATGGAATCTCACACTTAAATTATAAACTATGTAGTACAATAACAAAATTGTGATCCTTTTAAAATAGGCGAATAAGGTAACAAAATTTCCAACCTAATTTTTAAGGTAACAAAATTATGTGGTACAATAACAAAATTGTGATCCAACATCCGTGTCATTTAAAAACTCTTCCAGTTATACCTAAAAATAGCACCATAGCACAAGGTGGTAGTGGCATAAGTATAAGTAAGAAAATCTCCATTTTTATTATTTATTAAGCCAGGAAAACCTCCAATTTTAATTGGTTAACTAAGAATATAAATCTACCATAGCCTTGAGACACTTTGGGGTCAATCTACCAGATGTAATAACTATAAAGATGCATGATAGCGGTATAACAATAATAAATGACAAATACAGGAGGAACTAACAGACTAGGATAAGCCAAAGGCAACCAACTAAGAACTGATCTCACTCGCTTGTCATAAGGGATATAGCATAGTCAAATGGTCTAAAGCCGCCCTCCAAAGGACAAGGATAATCACATATAACCCATGCTCTTTACGACCTTCTGGGGGACCCCCGAAAGCTAGTAAAATAGTAGCAATTTATCTAAATAGAGGCAATAAGCCTAACAAACACTCACATAGATAACCACATCAACAAGCACCATACAGTAGCCCAGTCTATAAGGAAAGTAAACCTAGAGCTCCTGGGCACCGAAAAAAATCCTTGTAATACGTGCAACACAGTCTTAGAGCTTCAAACACAACCGAAATCACCCAAAAGTATCAAATTAAAATTATATAGATTAAAATATGAAGAACAAGACCCATATTTCAAATTACGAACCAAGTTGGGGGCCTAAAAATGGCCCGTGGGCTTCGCAACCTGGAAAAATAAAACAAAATCACATATACGAAGGCCTCAACTCATGGACGCATGGTTCTAATTTAAGCTTAATTGGACTATCGAAAGGTTCTTAATTGGCAAAAAAGTATTTTACGAGATAAGGAAAATTATGCAACCAGAGATTACAGAAAAAAAATAAACGTAGACGTACTCAAAAAGTGAGTAACAATGCCCACAACATCTCTGTAATGCTAAATCAACACCACACCCAGCTGGGAAATGAATAAAACTCAAGAATCAAACTAAAATTCAAAACCCACCATTAAAGATAAAGAGGGAAGCTTTTGGGGAGGAAGAACTTACCCAATCGATGAGGGAATGATGGAATAAATGACCCTCTAAGTGCTAGCACAACAATTACCAACTTAGAACTTTATTTGGGTACAAATTTGAGCTATGGGATTAGAGAATTTAAAAAAGGGTCGACCAAGAATGAAATGAGAAAGCTGGGAAAAAGACGCTTAATACAACCGCGGTGATCGATTTATTGGTCAAATAGTGCCGATAAATTGGCACCCTGTCATTTCTAAAGACTCAATAGGTGACCAATTTATTTGTCAAAAGTACCGATAAATCGGCATTCCCTCAAAATGTGACTCATTGGCAGGTACCGATTTGTCAATTCAAAATGGCATAAAAATTGGCATTTCCTCCCAAACAAGAAAACCAGTGGTACTGATTTATCGGATGTCCAATTTATCAAAGATTTCACCAATAAATTAGTTTGTAGTTGCACCAGAAAAATAACATTTTTTAGAAAATCCAACTTAAGGCTCGAAAATGTAACAACATCAAATTTTGAAAAACCAAATATACATTTTGAGTTAAAAACAAATTCCAAACTTAATGGAAATTATGAGATGGCCAACATAGGTCGTTTAAACAAAAAAGACCCTAGAATTAAAATCAACTAAAACGTTCACAAAATGAACCCAGACACCTCGGTAAGCGAACAAAAGGTCAAACTAGAATATGGTTACTATTTTGGAGCTGATGGAATCATCGAAATTTAGATCTAACACACCGATCACTTAAAGACCACCAGGCTGTAAAATGAGTTTTGTCTGAACTGAATTTTCACAAAATAGTTCGAACTCAAAATTAAAATCTTGAAACACGAACTTGAGGTCCATCTAGACCAAATTCGGAATTCTAAAACTAATGAACTGTCAGAATTCTATTTCCAGCGCATTTATGGGGAATGCACTCTCAAGTTGCAGCATTCCAGAACTAGAAATTCAAAATAGGAAAACTGAGATAACTTGAATAAGAGCTACCATGGCACCAAACTACCAGTTCTAGCAAGCCATAAGTGACTTGAGGTAACAACTTGATGGCTGTAAACATAGAATAAGGTGAAAAGCACGTAAATAAACAAATAGGTCATTACACCCGTTAAGGGATAACTACACACCCATAAAGGAGAAAACATAGAACTATCACAACTCAAGCCAACACCAGTTAGTTCCAGGCTCGCACTGTCGAGGGTAAAATATCATCACATAGGGCTGCAAACTATTCAGCAAAGTTACGCCCAACTATGTATAGTCAACTGTAAGGGAAAAACTTAAACTTGGCGCGATTGTGCCCCACTAGAGTGATAGCGCTGAGTACTGGTGCTGGAATTCTATAAAATGGTCCAAAATAAGTATAAAACTTAAAAAAATCACAATTTCAACGACACCTATATGAAGTCTTTATGTAGTCAATATTACAAACTCAATAAAATCAACAAAAAAGTATTTCTAGGTTGTATAAGTTGAGTAAGGCCTAAAGTAGAAATAATTGAAGGATTTTAAATTGTAAAACTACCAAGGAACAAAACTATGGATCCCAGCAGGTCACAATGACTTGGGGCAGTTACAAGAACACGTAAACATAGAGAAATAGCGGGAATCACGAAAATGGCCCTGAGGGTCATTATAGTATCCACCACTAAAGGAATTTTCATCGACAAAAGTTAGAATAAAGGAGTAAGCAAAGTATAAAACATTAAGAATGCAAAAATTCACATGATTCATTCGACCTCCCGATGGCCTCCCTCGACTAGAACACGCGCATAATGAATTATCATAATATAAATACCTCTAGATCTGATCCCTGTACATATTTAATCAATAATGGCCCTAGGCTTCTCGGTATAACTAATTAGTCGTCCAATCAATTTGAATCATAATAAACTTATGAGAAGAATCTTGTATATAACAACAAGGAAATGAGACATGTAAAGAATACATTGCAACTCCACTAATATAGGAGGTAGGGATAATTTGCAAGCAACCTCACTAATCTTCTTAGTGATATCATAGGAACAAATAGAGACCTCAATCATGAAGTAGCCGATACTAAACTCAAGAATAAAAGTCTACAATCTATGTAGCTCATTTGTGTACTCTCTACTGTCTGAAATCTAACCCAAATAGGTCTTCCTGTCTCGTAGCATCTTAAATCATATCAGAAGTTTGAGGTACAATTATAACACTACTGACTCACTAATCAGTGATCTAAAACATATCTCGTAAAAGGCCTCAAACACTGATCCTAACTACCACCAAAATCAAAATACAAGCTTGAAACATATAATAAAGTACCTGTATGGTCCGCTCAGACTGCCTGATGTCCGTGGCTGAAAATCCATACTCAAAGCTACCTCTATACCCATCTTAGCTGCATAGTCTCCAGACCTATGAAGAAAACTGCATACTTCTGCCTGATGTGGTATAAACTGGAAACTTATGCAGATAACAAATCTCCCATACATACAATACCACAAATATCTTGGCACCTCCAAATGATGAAGTCTGTAGAAAGTGAGCGGATTTAGTTAATTGATCCATGATAACCCATATAAAATCATAATCCCAGAAGTACGATAAAGTCTAGAAACAAAATCCATGATAATCCACTCCTATTTCCACTCAGGAATAGGGAGTCACTGCAACACACCACCTGGTCTGCGGTGCTCGGACTTTACCTGCTGAAAGTACAAGCATCTGGATGCAGACGCTGAATGGCACCATCAAAATACTAGACTAGAAAATATCTCCATATAAAGCTTTATCAATGAAAAAGGTCAAACTAAACCATTAAAAAAATTAAGGATACGAGCTCGCAATATATCCTAAGGTACCGAAATAACCTGCTTGGACTATCTGTTAGTATATGGATGGAAAATTAATATCATACTAGAAAATGAATATCGTACTATCCTCAACAAATCAAGAAAAGAATTAGGTGTTGTTGTCTGAAATAATAGAAAATGGGTTCTCATATAAGAAAAATACCTCTCAAAATAAAAGTAGCAAGACCCACTACACACCTCTGATATGCCAAGTGCATGGAATATCTATTACAATAGGCCTCACAAAGAATAATCTTAATCAAATCATCAACTGTGGAACTATAAGGGCCGATACCAGTCTATAACATATCTTCAAAAAAATAATGAAACTCTGCAAGAGAGATACCAAGAGTACAAGCTATTCAGGTATAATCGACAACAACATCACAAAAAGGAAACCACTACCAACGGCGAACCAATAACACTAGGCACCATAAATTATAGTTGACCTTGCCTACAAAGCTAACCTTACCCTTTGCTTAGAAATGGAAATCAGAGTGGCTATCTAAACCTCGATCATCAAAATCAAACCACCAACGTGAAATTGACTGGGAACCAAATAGAGGAGACATCTAAACTCAAAGGAAAGAATCATCCTGGGAAACTCTATCATGCTACTCATATGTTGATAATAACCTTAGTTCATGATTGTAAGCTCAACTTTCGTCATTTTATATCAAAATAGCGTAACAGACAAAACCATCTCGTTATCCAAAATCCAAATACCCAAGCCAAGTGATCATCACAAACTAAGAATATGGGTAAACTCCATCTACTCGTGACTTTCTAAAGTTAAGTTTCCCTTACTGAACCTGATAGTCTCCTGGATTTCATAGAATAAACACTCATAAAACTGAATCACAAACCCAGTATAACCCAATATTAGTCTAACTTAAGAAATTGCAGCAAAAATAAACCAATATCCATTCATAAGGATTGAACCTGCATGGTTGTATCAACTGACTAAGACTAGAAATAGATATCATAATTGGGCATATGGAATTCTCTGGGATACCACAACCTTGATGCACCACTAAAAAAGCATTGTCTCCAACCAGAATAGTTACATTCCTATGAGTACAAGGACTAAACACTAGCAAACACGATTGAGGAAACCCAAGAGGTAATACCAACCCTATTTGAACTTGAAATGGGTAAAGGATAAAGATAACTCTTTCGAAATAAATCAAAAACCGAAGGAAAAAAAATAGAAAGAGCAAGTTATTTACTCACACAAATAGCCACTCTAGTTCTCTAGAACAAACAAATGGAAGTCATAGATAGCACGGGTTATAAGTTAGAGCTATCAAATAACTCATAGTCGGGTATGATCACCCTAAGATAAAAGGGCATCTACCCACAAGAATTAAGAAACTACGAACGCAAAGTGCTAATAAGAATTCCCAAGGGACCAACTTCTTGACCTGAACGTAAGGTCGATCTCAATTGGTAAGGGCCTAAGAACCCCTATCAACCTGATGAGGTACACCAGTACGGATAAGGTATAATCACAATATAACAATCTCATATTTTGGGAAAATAGAGTAACCAACTAATACAGGAAAAATTAGGCAAACAACTCAAATCCCTCACTAGGATCCACCACTAAAAGTTCCCTCCTCATAAATGGGAAACAAAAGGACCCTACGAATAGTATTTACCACTCAGGGTAGGACAATGTAAAGGTGCTCAAATCTCAATTAGGATATAATAAGTCTCACCTAAATATAGGAACTCAGCCCCTAAATCACTGGACCACAACATATCAAGGAATCACATGCACATCTCTAGGCTAAAAGACACGACTCAACCGCCAATAGGAATCACAACCCAGGAGCTATCAGGGACCACATGAATGAGGGACACAAACCTCAAAAGAGATAAAAGAAAGGACTAAACCTAGTCTGTGGCACAACTTCCGCAAAGGTAAGACCACTCAAGCTCGATCATTTAAAGTATGCAAGAATTAACTCAAAGTCCTGCCCAAGTCAACACAAGAAAATTAGGAAGGGGGAAAGGGAAAATAAAATCGTGTAAAAGATAAAACTCAAAGGTAGATTACACTAAACAACCTATCCAAGGTCACAAATCGAAGGATGAAAAAATTCTCAAAGACTCTCTGACTAGCCTGACTAAACCATCCATAATATGGGCACTCCCTGGCTGAATAACCAATCCCTCCATAAGAAAAACACGAGCTACAACAACTATCACCCACTCCAACTAACTTATTGATGTAAGGCTGAGGACAGAGCTAAATAAATGGCTCTCCACTGAGGGGAATATATAGAATAATGACTTGGCTCTCCACACTCATTAAAACTATGGTCTATGTGTCAAACAAAGCAACAAACTGAGCGCTTATGGTCACTACGACCTCGAATCACAGTAGGTTTTCCCTTAATAGGCTGACTACTCTGATTGATATCCGCTGATGGCGAGAAAGCCTAATATGATATACTGGGATATCCTTGATACTACTGCATAGGTCTACACCTATCATTCCTATGCTGACATCTCCCAGATAATCGAGAGCAATGCCCTGATAGAGCTGACTATTTCATATATCCTGGCTTTTGTCGGCCAATTGAGGTAGGGTCTAAACAGACTGACTAGCCTAACTAAGCTGAGTCTGGGTGTCACTAGGCACATCCTGAGAACTCAAAGGTGATGCCATACAAACCTGGACAAAACTCTACATAAGTCGTTGTGACAATAGGGCCCCGGGAAGAGAAAAATCCATGACCTTATGTCAAAACTCTCCGCTATAAGAAGCAACCTTTGATGTTTCTCCCCTTACTACCCCTACATAAAGTTCCACGAATCTTTGCATGCTGAAGGCCACTCTATTCGATAATCCCATAATCTCATGATAGACCTTTTCTAAGGCCAACAACTGTCTAAAATATTTTCCTGTGAGTGTGTCCCACTGCTACTAACTGTTTTGTCACCAAACGGAGTGGCAAGAGCAATCGTATGAAGAAACCCTATACTCCAATATACTTGGTAGGATAAAGTCCAGTAGTGTACCTAACCTCCTTATAGAACATGGCTACATAGTCCCAAATATTAGAAGAGCCATGATGAAATCAAACAAACTCACCCCTATATGAATCTTCCCTCAAAGAACCCTTTAAAACCTCTATATGAATCATGGTGTCCTGAAGGACTAGTGTAATAGTAACTCGTGTTGGAGACTAAGTGGATCCTAAACCCTTTGTCTTATGGTATGGTCTTTTGGAACTCGATTTGGATTCTGAAACTCTGGGATTACACGTGGGAATCTCACTAGTTCCCGTCGAGGGCCTCTTCATAGTCATATCAAAAGAGTAGAAACAAATAAGGTAATAAGAAACCCAATGACCATACCACACTAGTATAGGATCAAAAAGTGAGTCCCTAAAAAGTTCCCTATATCCTTTCAAAGATAGGATACGACATCTATGTATTGTTCCGTGGGATTCTACCCAACACTTGCTCCTACAGTGAGAGACACCAGTGAACCTAAAGTTGTGATATCAATCTATCACAACCTGAAAATCGAGTTGTAATGGCATTTACATCCTACCTTTAGACAATACTAACCCCAGGGCAGAATAAATGAGCCAGTACCAAGAAGCAAAAGAAAAAAGAAAGGGAGATGAAAAGAAGAAACAAAATAAGCTCATGAAAAACACAATTGAAAATAACTCCCTAAAACCTGGTATCATGGATGTAGGGATTCTATATAGAGAAAAGTAAGAAATACAATCCATAATATGGAAAAACTACAAAATAGATATCCATAATCCAACTAGAACAACTATGAAGACAAAAGGAGGACCGGCCAGCATGAATGCCTTGTCACGACCCAATTTCTCGTATCATGATGAAACCTACTATACAACCTGTAAGAGAACAAACCCTGTTGCGTGAAGCTGAAGCGGAGGGATACTAGTTTATAGAGGAAAGCACATGTACAATAACTAAATTATGAATAAAAGTAAAAATAATTAATTTGTATTAGAATTACAAAGAGTCAACTAATTTCCCAAAACCTGATATTAGTGTAGCAAAACAGAACCCCTAAGAATGGAACATAATACTAAACTTCTAATATAAATGTATCTCAATAAATACAAGGAGACCAATCCAAATCTAAAGAGAAACAGGAATAGTTGGACGCCAAGCTTACCTTGAATGTAAAGTAATAAGCATTCATTAAAAATGACAAAAGATAGTCAACATCGGCCTCTAGTACTCGGATCTGCACCAGGGGCACAAGTGTTGTAGAGTATAAATCACGAAGCAACCTGTACCCAGTAAGATTCGATGGCCCATTAAGCACATAATAATAATAGAATAGTTAATAACGAAATACGATAAAGTAAGGTCAGAGAAGAAAATAGTACATCATGGTAGTTAGCTACTCAGATAAGAATTAAGTAGACATTTAGCCATGACTTCGCTAGCTAAATCACATAATAGAATC
>JBDJHY010222590.1:0-11179 GCA_039654485.1 Withania somnifera | reverse complement strand
AAAATCACCATTCTGGAGCTAATGGAAGCGTCACACTTCTGTTCCGACACCCCGAAAACTAAAATACCACTCAAGCTCCAAATTAGACCTTAAACTTAACTGAAATCCACAAATGAGCATAAATTGTAAACAAAAACTCTAAAATACAAACTTAAAGTGAATCTCGACTTTGTTTGGCATTCTAGAGCTAATGGAACTATCAGAATTAATTTCAAACTCTTCTTGAAGGAAATTTGACTTTAGTCAATGAGTACTTATTTTTGGGCTTTATAACATGCAGTTCAAGATATTTCTCAATCAAGCCGCCAGAGAACCGAACTATCGGTCCCAATAAGTTATAAATGACTTAGGGAAGCTACTTAAATGGTCTAGAATACAAAACTTTGTGTACCTCTCATAAATGACCGTGGGAGTCATTATAACATCCACTACTAAAAGGAATTTCATTCTCGAAAGTCAAGTAAAGCAGGAAATAAATAGTAAGAAAAAGAAAATGTACCTGATGCCTCAAATAGCTGAGGATATTACTTCCGCATCTCACTCTCGATCTCCTAAGTTGCTTCCTCGACCAGAAGATACCTCCGGTGCACCTGAATCACTAGAATCTCTCTATATCACAAATTTCTAACATCCTTAGGCAAAATTTTCATAGGCTCCTCAACAAAAGACAAATTCTTATATAGCTGCACTGAGTCCTATCAAATGGCGTGAGACTCATCTGAAATATACTGCTACAACACTTGAACATAAAATACCGAATGAACGACTGAAAGCATAGGAGGTAAAGCCAAGAGGCAGGCAACATCACCAACTCTCTCAAAAATCTCAAATGATCCGATACCTGGGGCTAAGCTTGCCCCACCTACCAAACTCATCACACCGTTCATAGGAGGAAACCTTAGGAATACTTTGTCACTAACCCCAAACTCTAAGTCACAAAGCCTATGATCAATGTAGCTCTTCTGCCTACTCAGCGCTGTCCACAATCTATCCTAAATCAATCAAACTTGATCAAGAGAATCATATAACAAATCTAAATATTGGACTCTTGCCTCAAAACCTTAAACCAACCAATAGGCGATCTGCACCCCTTACCGTATAACGCCTCAAATGGTTCCATCTCAATGTTGTAGTTATTGCTATTATTTTAAGAAAACTCTGCTAACAGTAGGTGCTGATCCCAAGAACCACTGAAATCTATCACACAAGCACTCAACATATCCTTCAACACTTTAATGGTACGCTCAAACTGACCCGTCGGTCTGTGGATGAAATGCAGTACTCAAGTTAACCTCAGTACCAAGTCCCGCTGAATGGATCTCTAAAATTCCAAAGAAAACTAGGTGCTTCTGTCAGAAATGGTGGATATTGGAACCCCTTAAAATCAAACCACCTCACAAATATAGATTTGAGCTAGACGCTAGCATTATAAGAGGAGTGAGTAGGAACGAAGTGCTCTAACTTAGTCAGTTTGTCAATAATGAACCAAAAAATATCATGCCCTCTTCTAGTCCGAGGCAAACCAAAAATAGAGTCCATAGCCACCCGCTCCCATTTCCAAGCGAGAATAGAAAGCTTTTAGATCAAACCACCTGGTCGCCGATGCTCATACTTAACCTGTCGATAGTTCAAACACTTAGACACATACTCCTTTAATATCCTATTAGTTCCACTCTACTAATACAACTATGGAAAATCAAGGTACATCTTGGCTGCACCAGGATGAATAGGACACTTGGAGCTGTGAGCTTCAAGCAAGATGAACTGCAACAAATCACCAACCTATGGTACACAAATGCGACCCTCATACCGGAGTGCCCTATCTGAATCAATAGAAGCTCTACCGACCTCTCCAGCTAATACATGATCACGAAGAGCAAGCAAGCACTTATCCTCAAACTGCCATTGTCGAAATTGACATAACTAAGAAGATCTGGCCTCAATACATGCTAACACTCTCCTAGGGTTTGATAGATCAAGTCTACATAACCCACTAGCCAACTACTGAACCCCACTACCAATGGCCTCTCTAAAACTTACAAGACTGCTAAGCTACCCATACTGACCGCCTTTCGGCTCAAGGCATCTGCTACAACGTTTGTCTTACCCGGACAGTAGAGAATAGAAATATCATAGTCTTTTAGTAACTCAACACCTCTTTTACCTAGAATTCAACTCATTTTGCTTCATAATGTACTGAAGACTATGATGGTTAGTAAAGATCTCACACTAGACCCTGTACAAATAATGTCTCTAAGTCTTTAGCGCAAATACTATCACCACCAACTCTAAGTCATGAGTAGGGTAGTTTCACTCATGGACCTTCAGTCGTCTCAAATCATCACTCGACCCTTCTGCATCAGAACATAACCCGAACCAATACCAGAAGCATCACAATATATGAAGAATCCCTAACCCTCAACTGGAAAGGTCAATACTGGTGCTGAAGTCAATAATTCCTTGAGCTTCAAAAAGCTCAATTCACAATCATCAGACCATCGAAAGGCAATATCCTTCTTATTTAACTTACTTAAGAGCACTATAATCAATGATAACCCATCAATAAAACATCGATAGTAACCATCTAAACTAATAAAATTCCAAATCTCAAAAATAGATGTTGGCTTCAGCCAATCTCACACCTCCTGAATCTTTTCTAGATCAACTTTAATTCATGCCTTAGACACTATATATCCCAAAAGTGCAATAGACTCCAACCAAAATTCACACTTTGAGAACTTGGGATAAAACATTTGTTCTCTCAATGCCTGGAGAATCAATCTTAAATATTGATTATGATCGGACATACTCCATGAATACACCAGTATATCTTCAATAAATAAAATCACGAAAGAGTCCAAGTAGGATTCAGCACCCTATGCATCAAGTCTATGAAAGTGCAACAGACTCCAACCAAAATTCACACTTTGAGAACTTGGCATAAAATATGTATTCTCTCAGTGTCTGGAGAATCACTCTCAAATATTGATCATAATCAGAATTACTCCACGAACACACCAGTATATTTTCAATAAATACAATTACAAAAAAGTCCAAGTAGGGTTAAGCACCCTATGCATCAAGTCCATGAAAGTTGCTGGAGCATTAGTCAGACCAAAGGACATAACCAGAAATTCATAGTGGACGTATCTAGTCCTGAATGTTGTCTTAGGAATATCCTTTATCAAAATCTGCAACTGATGGTAGTCAAATCTCAAGCCAATCTTAGAGAACACTATAGCTCCTAAAAGATGATCAAATAAATTATCAATCCTCCACATATGATATCCATTCTTCATAGTGACTTTATTCAACTGTCGATAATCAATGTACATCTGTATAGTACCATCTTTGTTCTTCAAAAATAGAACCAATGCGCCCCAAGGTGACACACTTGAATGAACAAACCAATCATCTAAAAGATATTAGAGCTGAACCTTTAGCTCTCACAACTCTGTAGGAGCCATACGATAAGGAGCAATAGAAATGGGCTTAGGTGCCCGGTTCTAAATCAATAGCAAAGTCAATATCTCTCTCTAGTGGTAATCCTAGTAGGTCGGTAGGATATACATCAAGAAAATCAGAACCAATATGGACAGAATCAGAAGTAGGAGTATTGGCTTGAATATCATGTATATAAGCTACTAGCCTCTCCCTACTAGCCTCCTAGTGTTAAGGCAAGAAATAAACCCTATTGGTGCATGCTACTAGAACCATACCACACATCTGTAGATGAACCAGGCACAACTAATGTGACGGTCTTTACATAACAATCCAAAATTGGATGGTGAGGGGACAAACAATCCATTCCTAATATGATATCAAAATCAACCATGTCTAGAGGCATCAAGTCAGCCCAAGTGTCTAATCCATTAACAGAGATCATGCATGACCGGATCACCAGATACATTACTAAAGAATCCCCTAGAGGGGTAGAAAAATGCATAAATACTAATAATGTCTCACTAGGCAACCCCAAACTGGGTGCAAAATAAGTAGACACATAATACCAAGTGGATACGAGGTCAAACAAGGCTAACACGTGTATAGAACACAAAGAAATCAAACTTATAATAACAACACCTGAGGCTTCCACCTATGGCCTTGTTGGATTAGAATATAGTTGGAAATCACCGCCATGACGATCTTTATCATGACCACCGTTGCTACCAAGCTGGCCACCATCACAATAACCACCCTATGCCCCACCTTAGCCGACAGAGGCACTGCCCTTAATGGTTGTACAGGCTGAGGAGAAAGATGAATATTTTCCCTGTGAGGACAAGCTCTGGCATAGTGGACCATAATGTCGGACTCAAAACATAACCCTGATGGTCCCCTCTGTCGGGAACCTCTGCTAGAACCCATCTGATTACCACACAGCAAGATCTAGATCCTAGAGAAAACTGAGCTAGAGGAGGTGATGAAACCTATAATAAAGACTGCACTGCTGGACTGACCCTGTATGTGATGAAATTGCCCATCCCCCAAAATGGGACCCACTATAACCTACTGATGCCTCTGCCTCTTCTTGCGACACTGATGTGACTCACGATAGAGGGCCTCAATAGAGTTAGCATGATCTACCAAGTCCTGAAACAGTCGACCATCAGATAATAGCAAAGCCATAACCTCACAGAGCCTATCTCTCAACCCATAAGAAAATCTACAAACTCTCTCCGCCTCAGTAGGCATAAACTCCACACCATAGACTGATAACTGGTGGAATCGAGCCTCATACTCCACCACCAACATCAATCCCTGCTCAAGCTTCCTAAACTCCTCCCTTGAACGCTCTCACTTGTCCTTCGATACAAACTTTCTCATAAAAACCACATAAAACTTGATCCAAGTCGGTTGGGGTGAACCTGTTGGTCTGCACACAATAAAAGCCCTCCACCACTGCTTAGATACATCATGCATCTGATAGGTGGTGAAAGCTACGCAGTGGGCCTTTAGAAAACTGAGGTTACTCAACCTCTCCTCGCACTCAACAATGAACTTATGTGCATCTTCCCCTGGGACTCTAGTGAACTGAGGGGGATCCAACCTCAAAAATATAGTTAAGAGCTTCTACTCCGAATCTTTCATTATTGTCTTCTGCTCAACTGCGAGAGATACAACTGGTATCGGGAGGACCTGAGCAGGTACAGGAATATCTGCTTGAGCAATAGTCGGAACTGGCTACATTGAAGGAATTGCAGTTGTGGGGTGTGGTGCTGGAAAGACTATCTATGTCCCATCAGTAAGGGACCACCATAGGCATTGAGAAACTGCCAAAAGATGTTACGATATCTGGAGAAGATCCTACAGCACGCGTTACAATAAGTGTTGCAGGCGCTGCTAGAGCCTTAGAAATAGTAGCAGGAGTAGGTACCTCTTCCGGTACTCTGGCAGGAACTCTAACGGTCTTTTTTACTGCTTACGAGCGTGTACGAGGTATATGCGAAAAAGTGAGGACACTGAGTGAGCGAGTTTCAAGAAACCAGCAAGGATGTAAGCAAGTACAAGATCTATAAGAAAGAGTTGTTATTTCTACATGTCACTATAGCCTCCCGAAGATAAGCAATGTACATCTCCATGCCGATCCACAAAACTCTACTAGTTATTGGTTCTATACACTGACACCGACGAACCTAGGGCTCTGATACCAACTTGTCACAATTCGATTTCTCGGATCATGATGACACCTGTTATACCACCAGTAGGAGAACCAACCCTGCAGTCCGAAATCAAAACGGAGGACTACTATATCAAAAAAGGAAAGCACAAGTATAATAACAATATATGAATGAAAGCGAAAATATAAGAAATTAATAATTCCTAAAACTCGGTATCAATGTAATATAAAACCTCTAATTACAGAACATGGAATCAAATGTCTAATACAAATGTATCTCTGAAAATACATAAAGATCAATCTAATACTGAAGAGAAATAGGAAAAGTTGGACGCCAAGCTCACCTCGAATATCTAAAAAACAATACAGTTTGCACGAACAGCGGCCTGTGAATCACAGTCGGACACCTGTACTCGAATCTCCACATAGGCAAGTGTAGTATGAGTACAAGCTGCCAAAGCAACCCGTACCTAGTAGGCTTTAAGGTCCCACCAGGCACATAACAATAAGAAAAGTAGTAAATAACGGAAAACAATAAATAGGGTCACAGAAGCAAATAATATATTATGGAAGCTAAATACTCAGATAGAAATCAAGCAACAAGTAGAGCATGTCATTGCTAGCCAATCACATAACAAAATTTCAGGCAATGAAGAAAGAGATACCCAGAATTCTTGCAGCAATATATGTGAATAATATCATTAACTAATCATGAGTCAAAAATAAAATGGGAAAGAAACATGGACGACATACCGGTAACCTCAAGTAAGACAAGAAAGACTAATAAGATGATACAACGCACAATAACCCACGTAATGAGAACTACCCAATAGTCAGTAATAACAATAGAATAGTAACAATAGTAACTAATAAACAAATAAACACTGCAAAGCCCCCCCATAAGAAATACATCATATATCATAAAGACGCTCACCCATCGTCCTCCCATATGACCAAGGGTACGCTGAAGTAAACAAGTGAAAAATTTAAATACACAGAATGAAGTAATACAATCTCTACCATCATAATATCCTCACATCTTATACCATTAGCCTCAAATGTATCAAATCTAGAGTTCAATGCCTCATATATCTCAAGAGTATTAGTAAGTCATAATATCAATAAGACCTGACGTCCCATGTTTCCAAAACTTGTAATATTTGAAGATTATGGTGTCTCACTCTTCAATAGACCTAATGTTGGTAGTTTATAGCGTCCTATGCCTCAAAAGTCATAATTTTGTCAAGTTATGGCATCCCACAACTCAATGTCATATATCATCAAAGTCCTCAAGGGAACTGTATCAAAAGTCCTACAAAACTAGTCTATTTGATAGTATATAAGAGATGTACTCTTTGTCGTAAAATGACAGACACAAGTGCCAGCAGCCGTACTCACTACCAAACGGAGTCAGTCTCAAGTTCCAGCATTAGTTAATCAAATGATATTTCCCTGTGCCAGGGTGTAAAGACTGGGCTAAATTAAGTAGAATTAGTAGTACCAGGTGCTTGGCACAATGCTGAGACTAAAACAATTAAAAGATCATTTACTTACATTATTATTAAAATATTTTAATTTATTAGTTTATGTCATTATCTGTCATCATTACTAAAATGAGTGCTAGCCTTCACATCTCAATAATCGTGTGGTGATACTGGCCCAGCCTCAAGCACTCTCATAGGTTCTAATGGCCCAACCTCTCGTATAATGCATGCATAGTGTATCATCAAGTTTATATACATAGAATGACAACCACTTATACCCCAAGTAAGTATCACTAGGCAAATGCTAGGTCACATGCTCCATATTAATTCGGATACTGAAATAGATTACGAATGAGGAACAGACGAAAGAACGGTCAAACATTACTATAACAACCAAGATACCTAACCCATATATGTTATTTAGTACAATTATTAAATATAAAAATCCAGAGAAGCCCCATAGAGCCTACCTATCATCTGATGATAAAGAGTTGCAACATCACAAAAGTTACTCCACCTGATATCAAACAAACTATAATTGCTATGAAACTTATGAAATAGTAATTCATATGTCAATACAAGTCCAACAGTATAAATCATACTAAGTTCTGTACTGGGCCTAAAATCAGCCTGCGAGACCCGCTTGTTAGAACATCATCACAGGTTCCAAATGTTACCAGGAATCCTTGCTCCAAAATTGAGCACAATTCAGGCAAGGAAAGACCCTTGAACAACCCAGAGTAAATAGAGTTTTGAAGGAATTTAAAGATTTGATCTTTATGGAATAATACAATGAAAGTGGAAGAGGAAATATTACTACGAAGTAAAATATCGCTAATGAACAAGGATTTACCCCCCACAACTTCAAATATAAGTGATGAAATAAAGAAATCATGACCAGGTATCAATGGAGGAAAAACCCTCTTTTTGTGGAATTAATGGATAGAGAGGGTGAGGAAGATGAATGATATCTTCAAGAAACTTTTTGACGGAGTTTGGGGAAGTCTCTAAAGAAAATAGCACCAAAAGTAGAGAGAAAAAAAGCGAAAAAGTTGGTGAAATAATGAACCAAAATGGGCTAGACACTCAATAAACATGACTCTCAGTCACTTGTGTCGATGAATCAATATCCCCCTGACTAGTGGCAAGAAGGGCGGGTATTGATAAGTCGGCACCCCCTAAAATACTAGCATAAAGAACAGGTACTGATTTATCAGTCGATGGCCTATAAATCGGCATTCTCTGGATTCTAGCAACCACTGACAGGAGCCGATTTATTGGCTAAGTTTTTGATTTATCAATCACCCATAAATTGGCATTTTGATTGATAAATTGATCTGTGTATGCACCAGCAAATATAACACTTTTTAGAATTTGATCCAAGGTCTCAAAAATGAAACAGAGTCTAAGTTAGGAAAACCAAATATGTATCTTATGTGAAAAACACCTTATAGACTCAAAAAAAATCAAAAAAATGTACATCGGAGGTCATTCAAGTGAATATAACCCCCAAACCAAGACTTAGCCAAAATGAGAAATTTCCAGCTTTCCAGAAACCAACTAAAATCGAGCATGAACACCTTGGGAAGCTTACCAAGGGTCAAACCACCCTAAATTCACCATTTTGAAACTCATGGAAGTGCCAAAAATCCATTTTGACACTCTGAACATCAAAATACCAGTCAAGCTCCAACTTTGGGCTTTAAACTTAACTGAAATCTACAAATGAGCACAAATTGCAAACGAAAGATCGGAAGCACGAACTTAAGGTCAATCAGAACTTTGTTTGGCATTCTGAAGCTAATGGAACTGTTGGAATTTAATTTTGAAATCATCCTGAAGGAAAGTTGTCTTTTAGTCAACAAGTACTTAGTTTTAGACTCTATAACAGGCAATTTGAGATATTTCTCACTCGAGCTGCCAGGGAACCAAACTACGGGTCCCAAAAAGTCATAAATGACTTGGGGAAGCTACTAAAATGCTCTAGAATGCAAAATGTTGCTTACAACATCCACTACTAAAAGGACTTTCATCACCGAAAGTCAAGTAAAATAAGGAATAAAAAGGAAGAAAAAGTTCTTGATTCCTCAAATGGCTATGGATACTGCTTTTTATCTCACTCTCGATCTCCTAAGTAGCCTTTTCGACCGGAGAGTGCCCCCACTGCATCTTAACCACTGGAATCTTCCTATATCTTAGCTTTCTAACATCCATAGCCAACACTTCTACTGGCTCCTTAATAAAAGAAAAATTCTCATCCAGCTGCACCAAATCCTCTCGGATGACATGAGACTCATTCAAAATATACCAACGCAACATCAAAACACAAAATACTGGATGAACGAATGAAAGCATAAGAGGTAAGGGCAACCGATAGGCAACATCACCAACTCTCTCCAAGATATCAAATGGTCTAATATATCTAGAACTAAGCTCACCACGCCTATCGAACCTCATCATACAATGCATAGGAGAAACCCTTAGGAAGACTCTATTACCAACCCCAAAATCTAAGGCGTGAAGCCTACGGTTAGCATAGCTCTTCTGCCTACTCTTTGTTGCTTGAAATCAATCTTGAATCAACAAAACCTGATTAAGAGAATCGTGCAACAAATTTGAAGACTAGACTCTAGCCTTAAAACCATCAAATCACCTAATAGGTGACCTGCACCTCCTACCATACAATGCCTCAAATGGAACATCTTAATGTTGGAGTGATATCTATTATTATATGCAAACTTTGCCAATGGTAGGTGCTGATTCGAAGCCCCCGCAATAGTCTATTACTCAAGCCCTCAGTATATCCTACAACACTTGAATGGTACGCTTAGACTGACCGTTGGTCTGCAGGTGAAATGCAGTACTTAATTAGCATCAATACCCAAGTCCCGTTGAACAAATTTCCAAAACTACAAAGTAAACTGGGCATCTCTGTCAAAAATGATGGATACAGGAACCCCATGCAAATGAAACACCTCACAAATTTTGATTTGAGCCAGATGCTTAACATTATAGGATGAGTGAGTAGGAATGAAGTGCACTGACTTAGTTTATCTGTCAATATTTACCCAAACAATATCATGCCCTCTAGTAGTCCGAGGAAAACCAGAAAAAAATCCATGGTCACCCGCTCCCACTTCCAAAGCGAGAATAGGAAGAATTTATATCAAACCACCTAGTTGCTAATACTCATACTTAATCTGCTTACATTTCAAACACTTAGACATATACTCAAAAATTTCCCTATTCCTTCCACTCCACCAATACAACTGTCACAAATCACGGTACATCTTTGATTCACCAAGATAATACTTAGAACTGTGAGCCTTACACATGATCAACTGTACCAAATTACCTACCTGTGGCATACAAATGCAACCTCCATATTAGAGTGCCTTATTAGAATCAATAGAAGCCCTACCGGCCTCTCCAGCTAATACCTAATCATGAACAGCTACCAAATGCTCATCCTTAAACTAACGCTACTGAATCTGATCTAACAAGGAAGATCTGTCCTCAACACATGCTAACACTCTTTTGGGGTCACACAGATCAAGTCTAACCAATCGTCTAGCCAACAATTGAACCTCCACCACCAATGGCCTCTCTGAACTAACAAGGATGCTAAGTTACCCATACTAACCGTCTTCCATTTGAAAGCATTTTCCATAAAGTTTGCCTTTCCCAGGTGGTAGAGAATAGAAATATCATATTCCTTTAGTTACTCAATCCACTTTCGCTACCTAGAATGAACCTCTTTCTAGTTCTTGATGTACTGAATACTACGTTAGTTAGTAAATATCTCCCACTAAACTCTATACAAATAATGCCTCCAAACCTTAAGCGCAAACACTACCTCCGCCAACTCGAATTTATGAGTGGGGTATCTTAGCTCATGAACCTTCAGCTTCCTCAGAGCATACGCAATCACTCAACCATGCTACATCATAACACAACCTAAACAAAAACCAAAAGCATCAACAGTACACAGAGAATCCCTGACCCTTCACTGGAAAGGTCAATACTGTGCGGAAGTTAACAAACCTGGAGCTTTAGAAAACTCAACTCACAATCA
>JBDJHY010222569.1:0-11179 GCA_039654485.1 Withania somnifera | reverse complement strand
CTTTTATAAAGGAATTTATTGTCAAAAATTAGTTTTAAATTTTATTTTAAAATTTAAATATAATCATATAACTACACTTGTGCCACCAAACATATATCTGTATTTAACTTGTGATTTATTGTGGCAAACAAATAGGCCATGTAGTTACTAGGTTGTGTAATTGCTAGGCTAGTAATTGCTACCTTAATAATTACACCAATTCCAATTACCATGTAGCTTTTCAAACAGACCCTTAGGATTGATATCAACGCCCGACATGTTGAGGTTTGAATTAGTTGGAGACATGTTGTGGTGAAGGAGCTAGGTGAAGAAATTCATTTCTTGGGACTTTGAGCTTCCAAATCCAGTTGAACTTGTCATTGGTAGTACAACTGTTTTGGATTTTGTCAGTATGTAATACATTGCAGGCACTTTTACAAGAGAATAGTTCATTATCATTCAACCTCCAAATGAGAGAGTCCCTAGTTGCTCCGAGGTAGGCAAAGAGGGAATGTTGAATATTGACTCTAATACTGTCAGGGATTTCAAAGGGAATAGAGTTGAAGTTTCAAGAATTATTGGTCTAGATATTAGAAAGAGTGATGTTCTTTGGTCCTCTAGGAATAGGGCCTTCGATCATGTCATATAGGGAAACTTGGTTTAGAAGTTATCTGTCAATCCAGAAGATGATAATATCTCCTTTATAGACTATCCACTGAGATGAATTCTTGCAAATCCTCCCTCCTTTGGAGATGTTTCTCCAAAGTTTTAGAGTATGAAAGATTGGTATTCATGTCATTGAATTCCCACTTCCCTGGAGAACTCTAGCCCATATAGAATTTAGGTTATAGATCATTTTTCAAGCTAGGCTGCTATGAATAGAATCATTTTTACACCATCCTTTAGTAATCCAAGGCCACCCTCGTTTTTAAGCTTAATAATGACTTTTCAAGCTATCATGTGAATTTTTATTTTTTTTTACATTGGTAGTGCCCCAAATAAAGTACAATGACCAATATTTCACAAAGTCAAGTTTGAATTTGCCTCTAATTGAATACTCTACTAATTTCTCTTTGACACTTCATGTGTTGGCACCCTTGAAGTCATTTTCCTCCACTTTTTGTATTGTGAGGTTATAATTCAGAAAGACATAATATAGATGGTGGTCTAAAACAAAAGCACTTAATCTTTTTGCCAGATAATTAATACAAGTAGATTTATAATTTTACCCCATTAGCTCAGCTAACTTAATTTATCTTCAAATAAAAATTCACCAAACTAATTTTAAAAGACAAATAATTTTATATTACATAACCTTTCATAAAAATAATGCCAAATTTATATATCTATTATGTCAACAATAATATACATACTTTATACATAAGTATTATATATTTTTTCATACTGACTAGCAAATATAATTATTTTTAATTATATGATTAAAGGTATTAAAAACCCTTTAACCTATAGGATTACCGAGGTTAAAATCAAAAGAAAATTCTTTGGAAAATTCACCCCCTTCACTAATTAAGACTATATATTACTTGGAAAATTCTTTGAAGCCTTGTCATCCAAATAATTCTTTGAAAAATTCACTCCCTTCACTAATTAAGACTATATATTATTAATCATGTATGCACTTTTTATTTATTCATCAAACATAACAAGATTTCATATTTTATAGCGAATCTAGGGAAAAGGTCACTGTGTATGGACAATCACATTCTTTTCCTTCTAAAAAATTATGTTTTTCATATTTCACCTCAAACACAAAAAATAAAGGCACAAGCCACTCAAAACCACTTCGAGCCACCAAAAAGTTATTGAACTTTCATAATTAATCACCGTCCAATTAGTAGCAAAAACGATAGAGTTAGGTTTAAGAAATTTTCAATTGAGGCTTAATTTGCATCTCCGATCATGGTCCCATTTTTTTGGCCAAAAATTGTATGACATTTGTATTTTAAGTTTTCTCGTTCCTTTCTCTTCGATAAGAATAGAAATTTAAAATGATACAAAAATTTATTGTAGTAGATATTTGTAATTAGTTTTATGATCAAATATAGAATCAATTACTGATCCAATTTGAATACTTTTATAGAATAGACCTCATTAGAAAACTGAAGAGTAACACCATCAAGTGATTGAGTTCAGCAGTTCTTCATATAAGATTGACTATAGAGATATAATAGTATGGAGAAGACAAAATTATTTCAAGCACTGAAAAAGTCGGAAAAAACCCCTTCTTTTAAAGAGTGAAGGATGGGTTATTGACATTTCATTTGATGGTCAGAGACAAATTGAAAGTTAAATAATGTAAATCCTAAGGATTCCTTGAGTGAAAATAGAGATTTCTCATATGTTACCCATCATATGTGGAAGTATTGACATAATTTCGTATTGTCTTTTATACACAAATTGTGATATTGCATATCTTTATAAAAATAACTCTGGTGATATTTGATAAAAGAAAAATCCTACTATATTTCATAAATATGAGTCTTAAATAAGCAAACCTCTGCTCTCTAATTACTTCTCATAGTGATAATTACCGAACATATCCATACTTTAAGTAGACGTTTCTCCATGTTTATTGTGAAGGTAGGAAAAATTAGTGTTTGTTTTCAATGCAAAAATTCATATTTGAAAACTAAAATTGTAATTGTAAAATAAAATACAAAAATACAATCATAAAAGGATGTGAAAAAAGCTCTAAAATAGTAGATGACCTTAGTACATGTTACCAAGGCAGCTGCTGAGCTAAGAAACCTACTCTGATATAACTTTGCTTCTATTGGTCTCGTTAGCTCTTATACCATATTTTCAAGATGGATTAGACATTTTTAATTCATTTGAGATATAAAAAAGAAATCAGAAAATTAATTACAAGAAAACAGCAAATTGATTACAACAAATTTTGTTGGCAGAAGCATAAAAAAACAAAGCAGAAGAAGAAAATAAATACAGAGAAGAAGAGAAAAAACATAGCACCATCATCGCATAATAGAAAAACACAGAGCACTGACTTTTCATCTTCGAACAAAAATAAGAAAAAATAAAGAAGAATGCAGAAGAAAGAAAAAAAATAGAGCACCCTCCAAGTCACAACATCTAGAAAAATAGAAAAATAGAAAAAATAAAGAAAAAACCCTAACTGAGTTGCAACGGCTAGAAGAAGAACAAAACGAAGAAAGAAAAAGAGAAACAAAAATTACCTGAGAAAAAGAAGAAACAAAGAATTACTTGAGTCGCTTTTTTGCAGCTGCACAAGTTTCAAAAAACCTAACTGAGTTGCAGCAAAGACTTAAGAAATAATAGTCTTCTAATTTTTTTATTTTTTAAATAAATAAATCTTTAAAAGTTTTTTCACATAAAGCGGTCTCTTATCCTCGCTTCCTATTTCACTCTTCAACACAAAAAGCAATCACCTTATGCAAACTGCCTCGCTTCACTGCAGCGAGTCGCTGAACCCCCGTTTCACCTTGCTTCATCGCTTAAAGCGGTGAAACGGCCGATTTCCTGAACATTGTCACAACTCCTAAAAATGTTACCCCAGCTAATGGAGAGACTATCGCCATTGTTGTTTGGGAGTTTTTTATTGGTAAAATTCAAGAAAATCATGGAGGAAAAGAAGACTAGTAGCCTTGAGGTTAAGGTGCATATTCACGAAATTAGCTCAGGCAAGGATACATCTAAGAGACGACTGTTATTCTCTGAAGTTGGAACCTCTACAAATCCAATACCTACAATACTAAGTGGAGTTCACAAAAAACACAATAAGGGTAAAACATGAAAATATGTACCACCAACTATGATCGATGGAAAAATTATAGTAAACTTTGAAGAAGAAGATACGATTGAGCATATTAGTCGATGGGATAATATTTTGATAGGATTTGTGATTGGTGAAAGTACAAATAAACAATAGTTTCCAATATATTAAGCAACCGTAGAAAGATATTGGAATACCACAGATTTTAGGTTATAGTGATGGATACTATGTCTTTAGACTTAAAACTATGAAGGACAAAGAAATGATACTACAGGCAGGTCCATACCTCTACAGAAGCAAACCACTTATCATAATGCAATACGATGTGGATTTTGTGTTTAAGGCTGATATGTTTAAGTAGATCCCCATTTGGATAACATTTCCTGAACTTATTGGGGGATACAAGTCAATAGAAGCCTTGAGCAAACTGGCCAATAGAGAATGTCATATGCAAGGGTATTGGTAGAATTAGATATTTCTCAGAACATGATTGAAAGCATTGCAATGCAAACCCCTTCAGGGTGATGGACTCAACCTATTGAGTATGAATAGAAGCCTAAGTTTTGCAATGAATACATAAGATTGGGGCATAGAGATGATGAGTGCTTATTTAAGAAAAAACTAAGTAATGAACATGAAACTAAGGTCCCGAAGAAGGAAGGGAACAAGAGAAAAAGAAACAATAGGAAGAAGAATAGGCCTATATGGAGGCCTCTTAATAAGAAACAGGGAAATATACTGGAATGTTCTATAACATTATTTGAATGTAGCACCTCTCATGAGCCTAAAGTAGTCCAAAAAGCAATTATAAAGTCCTTTAAGGAAGATGACGTAATTCCTACAATGCATGTAGTTTTGATTTATGTTGAGGTAAAATATCAGTGTAACAACCACTTGAAAAGATGAATGAGAAGAGAGAAGGGAAACAGATCCTGGAAACTAAATTAGCTAGCAGAACACATAAAAGAAGAAATTTTAATAAAGGAATTGAATTCTAGATAGCCCTAGCAGCTATATGTCATCAGATACTCAATAATCCTTTCAACCTAGAACACCAAAGGCCTTAATAAATTCCAAAAGCAGAAAGAGGTCAACCTTCGTCTGCCCAAGCACAATATAGACATTTTTGGTTGTTTGGAGACAAGAGTAAAGTATAGAAAAGCTTCTAATATAATGAATAAGGTGGAAAAGAAATGAAATCTTTGTCAAAACTACTCAGACGTAGAAAACAAAAGAATATAGCTCTTTTGAAAGGGTAATTTACAAGTAACTATATGGGAGGTTAAGGAGCAATATATACATTGCTCGGTTAAAGAAAATGAAATGCAACTGTATTTTACAGTGGTCTATCCTAGGAATGATATGGTGAAGAAAAAAACACTATGGCCACAAACCAATTAACGCAACACACCTATGCGCATACCATTGATCCTTTGTAGGGATTTCAATACTATATTGGGATCTAATGATAGACTAGTGATGTGATGACATTTTACGTCAAATATTGCACTTAAAACTATAAAAAAATACATGTTCTTGAATAACTTTTGTGTGATTTGATGTGTTTTCTTTGTGTTTTCAAGGTAAAGTTTAAAGTTTGGAACTTTGGAGAAATCATAGAAAAAAGTAAAACTTTGAAGATAAGTTGGATGTTTCATCCAACCTTGGACGATTTTCCCAACTTGTGCCATCCAAGGAAAAATCAATTGTTTAAAAAAACCTCTGTCATCTAAAAATTGACGGTTTGTCTGGTATTGGACGAACCATCCAAAGTTGCAGCCAAATTGCTAAGTAAAAAAATGGAGGATTGGACGAACCGTCCAACCTTGGGTGGCTCTTTTAACTTAGTTCCATCAAATTCAAAACACATTGTTTAAAAGATGCAATAGATGAACGGATGGACGGATGGGTGGCTCGTCTAATAATTGTCATTGTAACTAGGGTAATTATCTTAAGTTATTATGATAGAAATATTGAACTCTTTTACAGACTGAGAAGGTGTACAAGAGATTTATCCAAAGATTTGTCGAAACCATGATGAATATAATCCTAGGTTTTTCTCATTACTTGAAATCAATTACAACGTACATAAATTAATATTTGAATTCGATTGCAAAGAGTTACCATTTTAATAAGCAATCTCCTTTATTTACTTTTACTTCTTCTAGAAATAATTAACTAATTGATTAAGTATTTTTATAAGGCTTGAACTTGAAACCATATTCCCTGTGAGATCAACCCAAACCTTGTTGGGTCTTATATTTGGACAAAGACTGTTTATGCTTTGTCTGGAGGTGTAATTTGAGCGTTATCAAATTTTGGCTCCGTTCCTAGGGAATACGGTTGTCAGTTAAAGTCTAGTGTAATATTAGTCATTTAGTCTTATTTTGAGTTTTTTATTTTATTTATTGTTTTTGTCTACTACAGGGTGTCAAATAGTGTATGCCGAATACCCGAAGATCAAGTACACCATTACTACCCTTTAGTCCAGAGATCACCAGAACATTAAGAAGAATGAACAGGCAAAATGATGCACCACTACTAGACCCTGAACAACTGCATCTAAATGAGCCGCCAAGAGGAAACCATCTAGCTACACCACATAGACCTCAACCTGAGAAATAATGAGGTGTACGATGATGATGATGATGCGGACCTCGATGGTGTTGGTTCAATGAGAGAAATTATTTTACCTCCTCTAGCATCAGAAAACAAGTTCAACAATACCAGTACTATGATCCATCTTTTAACCATGAAGGGGTTATTCATAGGGGTAGTAGGTAAAGACCCCAAACTTCACCACTTGTGTAGTTAGGCTGACTAGTGACTTCTTAAAGAACTTCACTGCCATCTGTAAATCTTACAACCCGCCAAGAGTGAGTTAGAGTGTCATTCGCCTGAGGCTATTTCCATTATCATTAAGTGGAGAGGCCACTATGTTGTTAGATGACTTGCCTTCGGACACTATAGTTAATTGGGGAGAGCTAAAAGAGGCTTTCTTAGAAAGGTTTTTTCCTCTACCTAAGATGCTATTACTCCGGGATGAAATTACTAACTTTATGTAAAAGAATGATGAGGCATTGCACAAGGTTTGGTTGAAGTTTAATAAGAAGATAAAGAAATGTCCTAGTCATGGGTTGGGAGATTATTATTTGAAGTAGACATTCGACAGAGCTCTGAATACACTTTCAAAGTTGGCTACGTATGGCATAAATAGAGGATCTTATATATCGAGGACTTATGCCAAAGTGTCATAGGAGCTTGATAAAGTGACCAAGAATAATCGGGGCTGGCATACCGGAGAAGCAGAGGTGTCTGGTGAAACAAAAGTATCGGTAGAGCAACGCCGAAGAGAAGAGGAGCGAGACCAAGGTATGGCCCATTTAAAAACACAAATAGATTTAATGTCTAAGCAACTATTAGGTGGAGGCTATGAAAAGGTGAAAGTTGTTGTTGCCTATGGAGCAAGACGGTATGACGGTTATGAATAAGACTCCTAAGAAGAGGCAAAGTATTTGCAGAGCCAAGGGGGGTTCCAACAGGGAACTCAAAGTCCGAACTACAACCGAGATTACTTTAACAACAAGAGAGTTTACTGTGATAGGGAGAAGAGGAAATGGAGGAATAAGGATACATACAATAAGAGTAGGAATGGTATATATGTGCCTCCAGGAAATTAAGAGAGATAGGCTCATATTTTGAGTATGGAAGAGATGTATGGTAAAGTGCTGCAAAAGGTAGAATCATACAATAAGAGCTTATAGTTTATAAATATGACGATATCTAATATTTATCAGATGATCGATTCCCATTCCACCTCAACAAAGCATCTGTAGTTCCAAACAAGACAAATATATGCTTCGTTAAATATACAGAAGGTTGGAATATTACCTAGCAACACAGTTCACATTCTGAACCATGATAAAATCTGAACTATCAAGATAGATCTATCGTGCCATAATATTAAGTCAAATGTTATTGGGATGCAACCTAAATTTTTGTTAATTTTGTATTTTATTATTTATATTTTATTTATTTTCGGGAATCGAATTGACATGTAAGTATGTAGGGATACAGGGTTTAAAGTAGTTAATATGGAGGAGGTGGAAGATCGGGTAAATTGTCCAAAGAGGGACGTAATGCCTAACCTTGTTGTCTAAGTAAAAGTATATTGTTTCACTCTGTCCCTCAGATGAAATGTTTGGACGAGCCATCCAAAGTTCCATCCCTGGTAAGTTAAATTCAAAAATGGGTTTTGTTTTTTACTTGTTAAACCGACTCGACCCATTCTTTTATAAATAAAAACCCACGATTTCCCTTCTTAAATTTTTAGTCCGTTTAAACCCCCCAAGTCACCAACAATCGTGTGCTTCCCTCTTTGTATTCCCACTCTCCTAGTCAACTTCCCACTTCCCTCCATTAACAAAGATTAAAGCCTATAAATACCAACCTTTAGAAGTTTATTCGTTATCTCCTACTCCCTTAGTTGTGAAAAAGTAAACCCCAGTACATAACAAGAAGCAAGCTTCTCAATAATACATGTAAGTATCACGCTTAAATTTCTATTTATTAGTTGGGATTTTTGTTTTTAAATTATTATTGAAAAGTGAAGTCTGAGTAGCCCATGCCCTGTCATTGTCATTATTAGCAATACCAATTTTTGGAATAATTGAGACTTTAGTGTTTTGGGTTTCTATAGAATAATTTGGTTGTAACTATGAGGTATGGGGAATGTTATGAACATAGTATTTGAAATGGTAGGATATGAATCATAGTCAAAAAAAGTTGTCACTAAACTGGGTAGTGAGCAGATGAAGGCCTAGGCGAACCATCCTCTATGAATGAATTGGCATATGCCCTTCATCCAAACAAAAGTATTCTATTTTAATTGATTTAACCCAAGTGAATTGGATGACAAAACAGACGAGTCATCTGACTTGAGACAGCTCGTCCAACCCATCATTTATTATAAATAATAACTGAACAAACTATAGACGATGGACTGGACGAACCATCCAAACCCATCATCTGTCCATTATTGATAAAAGGTAGATAAAATGGTGGACGAACCATCTTTCTTTGGATGAAACATCCCACCCTTCCATTTGTAAGGGTCCATTATGTTTACACTACCTTCTTTTGTTTCATTGATTTTTGTATTAACATTCAATATCTTACCAGGTATTAATAGAACCTAAACTCCCCCAATGTCACGGGATAAGTCAAAGGAGTGGTATATCCCAAGGACTGTGGGATGAGGATTATAGCCCCGAACAATAAGTTACTAGAATGTATATAAGGCAAACCAGGTCTCCTGTCGAGCCTACTCAGCCTGTACCAGTTACCAGTTCTTTGTCTAAAGAGGAATTTAGTGAAGAGTCGAGGGACTCATCAAAACTGAGGCAACTGACAGTAGCAGCCGTGCAAAAGTCCCGAATCCAACACCTTCCCCAGCCCCAGATGTACAATTTTTGGATGATGTGTATCAAGTAATTAAAATCAAGAATCATGAATTCCAGGATGATTCCCGGTGGGCTATGGAAGGGTCAAACAAGATTTATGATGAGGGGCTAACCACCAATACAAAGGTCCAGTTAAAATGGAGCATTACTGAGGAGGTCCGATAGTGATGGCACATCTGTCAGACTATTCGAAAATTCAACGAGTGTTTCACGTATATTAATTAAGATGGATGAATAAACCACTTGGCTAGTACTACCCTACTTTAGTTTACAAATTCTACATGAACTATAAGGCTCATATATTGCGGATGGATGGTAAAGGCCAGAAGTCGTCTGAAATGCCCGTTTTGATCTCTGTTAAGGTACAGAGAATGGAAGTTGATATCTTCGAGCAAAAAATCAATAGGATAATTTTTCGATCAAATTATCTTGCTCCGGATAACCACCCTGATTATGTGTACAGATATGCAAATAGGAAGACTCAGTGAAAGTGGTTTTCCCAGATGTTGACCAATGCGAGCCAGCGTGGTTAAATAACCCACGCTTGCCTATTCAGACTGGTTCGCCGAGTTTTATTGCTAAGTTTTGGTGGGTTGTTACAAGGATGTGCATCCGTCCGACAAGAGCTGACAAGCTAACGAATAAGAATATTATTCTAGTTGTATGTCTTATTTCTGAGTGCAATTTGAAGTCTCGCAAACTAATTGCCAAAGAGATAAGGATGTGCGATGTGCGTGAAGGTACTGCTTCTCCCTACCCCTGCTTTATTACTGAATTGTGTCAGTAGGCGAAGGTTATAATTTTACTAGGGATTGATATAGGCATTGATTCCCTGAAGACATATGACACTGAAAGGTCTAAAGATCTCTCGAAATAGGAGATGAAAAAGCAAAGGAGTGGAGTTGCATCCACTTCTCAAACAGGTTCAGAGGACCCAGTGGGCACAGATACCACTAAAGTAGATGAAATTCCCTCTGTTCACCAGGAATTGAGTGATAAAAAGCCACAGGGCCTACCCCTAGCCATTCGGCTGAACGTCCTTCCTGACACTTTTCGATTCACCCCATTAACCTTTGGAAAATTGGTTAAGCGGGTGAAGAGAAATGAGAGGCAACTAGAAGTATTTCCTGTTAAGGTTGAGCAGTTAATGGACTAAAAAATTAAAACTACTCTCGAATCGTATAATACTATGCAGGCCAGAATAGATAATATGGATGACAGAATAAACGAGCATCTACGATATATGAGCCCATATGAATGGGTCAGATTTCAGTTCAAGTTGGAAAAGTTGAAAGTAGATGTCACTTTATTATAGCAAGGTCAGCCGTCAGTTTCCCCAATGGCAAAAGATCTGACAGAGTCTGATGACGAGGACCGCATATTGAGCCTGGTGGAAATATAGTCCAAAGGTAAAGTTGTAATGGGTATGGGTGATGAATAGGACTCTGATAGAAAAAAAAAAGAAGTGTAAGCGGGATAGCAGGAATGGGGAACAGGATTTAGATAAGGCATTGAGAGCATATAAAGTGACGTACATGCTTTATGAGGATCAGAGGACAGCACGATCTATAGGTATTTCTGCTAGTGAACCCCGACTGAGTCTGAGCATGTAGGCAGGTTACCTATGGTAGTTGAGGAGGAGCAGATTGGTGCGGCTAGTATAGCCGATGAGTAGCCATCTCGAGTTGATCTCGAGACACTTGATGATACGACATAGGTTGTTTTTGAGGTACACCCATTTTTCTATTTTTCTTTCATTTGTTTATGTATTGGGGGATAATGCAAAGTATTGTCTTGGAGGGGGTAGACCTAGGCTGATTCGTCAGAGGGTTTTTTTTTCATGTTTCTTTTCCCTCGAACATGCTATCTAGTATAACTGACATTTTTAGGTATTATGTTTTTTAGTAGTAGGTTTATTTTTTGTTATTTTTTTATTAAACATGGATACATTATACGAATAAAAAAA